>JASEVX010000002.1:45769411-45823712 GCA_031761405.1 Serripes groenlandicus | reverse complement strand
CTCTCTCTCGGCTGCTCTTCTCTCTTCTCCTCTCTCTCTCTCTCTCTCTATCTCCCTGCCTCTTCACCTCCTCCTTCTCTCTCTCTCTCTCTCTCTCTCTTCTTCTCCTCTCTCTCTCACTCTCTCTCTCTCAACTCTATCTCTCTCTCTCTCTCTCTCTCTCCTCTCTCTCTCTCACTCTCTCTCTCTCTCTAGAAAATCTCTATAATTGAATGGATAACCTATGTCTCAAAGTGGAAAAACATAGTGTCAAAAGGAGAAATTGCTCATTATGAGCAATTTCTTCTTTTGTCACTATATTTTCAAAAAGTCGTCTGCTTCGAAAGGTGTCAGAAAGCGTCTATATTAGGGAAAGGGTTAACTATTATACCTACATAACGTCTGTTTCATTCGTGTATTTAAAATGAAAATGTTGCCGTAAATACCATTTGTTAGTTCCAAGTCTAGCCTGTGCTTAAGACCACAATGGAATATTAATCCCCTGTCTATAGCGACCGTACTTTAGTTTACCCCTTATACTCATTGTCTGTTTAGATGACAATACAATAAAAGACCACATGTGAACAGAGACCAATTGGTCTCTTTCCAGAGAGTGGTCTTTAAACACAGGTCTGACTATATATGTAGAATGTATGAAACACCATAGTGGTACAAGCTATCCAACCATTTCTTGTCTAAGGACAACAAAAACAGCTTCATTTGCCCCGCGACATTCAATTGAAGCAAATCAATATGTTGAATGTATAGTGACCTACGCGACAAAAGATCATTATTATCTGCCTTTACATAAATGCCGACTATTAATAATCAGAACACCGTTCACCTTGGCGGCGAAATGAACAATTAAGAAATCACCGCTCCTGTCGGAAAAAAAACCTATATATATCGAAACTGACTTAACTGAGACTTCTCACTATATAGAGTTACGGACTGACCGGCGTGAAAGCTGTTCTCGATGTATCTGTGAATTAGTATTGCTAAGCCTCGGGCGAGAAACACGTGATTGTGTCGTTCTCATTTAAAAATGATGCGAGGAAAAATTCCAAATAAATGTGGAATTTAAACAAATTCGTAACCATCGTTCAGCGCTACTAGACTTTTGACTGATTACTTTATTGGTTGTTTTGTGTTACACAAGCTTTCAACAAAATGTTCCAGCTATATCACGGCCGTTTCCCGGTTAGGTTACCAGTACTACTGGTCAAATTTATCCTGACACCAACCTGTCAGTCGTAATAGTTACTCTGTAATCCTGAGTGCCAATGAGGGCAGCCATTACACTACTTTTGTAAAAGTCTTTGGTATGAACCGATCGGGGATCGAACCCGCGACATCCCGCACCGAAGCCTCTTTTACTACAACCACCAGAAGCGGTACTTGATTTTGAATAGCTACCACAATTCCGAAAAATACAGACTAGGATCGCCTCACCGTTGTTGCACGCTAACATTCGTCTCTCAGAAGCCGAGCGCCGGTAGATTAGTCGATAGCGGGGATAGAGTAATGATTCCTGAAACGGAAAATCAACAGGAGGCGAAACGTGTCTATCCGGGTAAGCCTGCTCGGCATGCTGAGGCTGATCCGAGTCATTACTTTACGCATTGTTGGCGTTCTCGCGGGACGACTCACGTGAACTTGTCGCCGTGGTATGAATGAATAAATGTTAAAAACAGCGTTAAATCCCAATCAATCAATTAATCAATCAATCAATGAATCACTCATAATGAAAGCGCTGGTTATGCAGTATTCAATCCTTAGGCATTCCGCAGGTTGAATTTTACAAAGATTATTACCCCGTTCTCAAATACAGAAAATCCACATCAGACGACTTTGAAGGTATATAGTAAAAACCAATGAAAGAATTGTTAATACATAGAGTTGAAAACATTGTGGAAAATGTAGAAATTGCTCTCCATTAGTTATTTCCTGTTTTGTTGCAATATTTTAACAAGCCGTCGGTATGTGTGATGTACTATTTCGCGCCAAAGGCAATATTGAGGTTTTTGCAAACAATACTGATTCAGGTGAGTCAGCTCGTAACGAGCTGTCTCACCTGAAATCAGCATTGTTTGCCTTTTAGTTATCAAAATAGTCCAAACTTTTATTACATGAGAAATGGAGACGCCCGATTTTGAACATGGAAGAGTCTACTTTAAACAATTCGGCGCTGAAAGAGTTAAAAAAGGCTGCATGATCATGTTAGGAATTGTAGGTCTGTAAAAAAGGGTTAACCCTTTCCCTCATATAGACGCTTTCTGACGCCTCTGCAGCAAACGGCTTTTTGAAGAAAAAAAACATGCTCAAAACGAGCAATTTCTACTTTTGACACACTGTCTTCCACTTTTAGTCATAGGTTATCCCTTCAATTATAGAGATTTTTTTTATTTTCTGACAAAATATGTTCAAAGTCGTCTGCTGCAGATTTGTTGTATGAGGGAAAGGGTTAATGCAATATGATATTTTTAAACTGTGACAAGCGTCATTTGTATTCCACCAATGGGCTAACAGTATATGTGGAAAAGAAGCCATATAAGATAGTCTGGAAACACATGAGGCTCTGATACACTGCACGAAAATTGGGATTTAATTTAGAAGTAAATTTCCTTAACTTCCGAAATTTACTTGCACATCAAGTAAATTTCGGAATTTAAGGAAATTTACTTCTAAATTAAATCCCAATTTTCATACAGTGATATGACTGAAGACGGCGTTAAATTCCAATCAATCAGTCAATGCATGTAACCAACCCACTGCTAATCTGTATATTTGTTTCAAAACAAAAGCATTGGCCAGCGCCTTAAGGTTAGAATAAAGAAAGCCGAGTTGATATTGCAAAGATATTTCACAGCGTGTTCGCAATGTCGCACATATAAATCATAATCTAGATTTCACGCTACGCTCATATTTCATTAACAACAATTAGAGATTAAATTAATCACTTAATGTAAATTTCCCGAAGCGTAAACTGCAGCACCAGATGGCGCTGAGCCCCTGGCGAAACACGCTGTAACAGTTGTTATGTTATGATTGCCTGAACAAATGTTGTGCAAATATAATAGCACGGGAATAACAAACCAATTACACTTTTGTTTATTATTTGAGTGTCGCTGTGCGAAAACAAACATTATGGCATTTGCACCATGCATATATTTGCACCTTTTAAAGGTGTTAAACACCAAATGGAGATCAAAATTATGAAATGTTGAAACTTCTGCAAATATTGATAAAAGTGACAACACAGTAAGCAAGTAATAACTAGTTTAAAACTATATTGGCAGTACATGTTGAAAAATAGTCAATAGAAAGTCATGTAAATGTACACAATTTGGCTTACTGGGAATGTCTACCCAGTAAATATGAAGCATTTAACGACCAATATGTAGATGTTTATTGAGCTGGAATGTGAAATAATTGCTCTTACTTTATCCCAGAATTATAATTCTAATATTTCAAGACAACCTTTGAAGAGTTTTAAAATTTTGACTATTTTATCTTTAATTGAGAGTTCGGCACCTGTAAGATGACCTGGAGCGCATAGGCGCAATCTGATATGACTCTACACTGTTCGTTATTTAAACAACGACAGTTTCAAGGAAGTAATGTCTATTTTAATCCTTAGCATGAATGTGCAGGCAGGTCGTTTTCCACGTATGTAACTGGGCCGTAAATGTTGGTGTTCCTTGAGCATCTCTCATTTGTATTTTTTTTTTTTACCGTTTGAATTCAATGGGAATACCTCGGTGGTGATGATGATGGATGACGGAAGAACACGAGGAGGTCCGATTGCGTTTCAATGATTGTTCAGTAAATCACGGTGACATCCATCCTCGAAACCCAGGCTATTCATCAAATATATGATACCCTGGGCAAATTGGCTTTTGCGAAACTTCGTAAAGCATGAACTACACTGTAATTTTCGTATCGCATGAGGTTTGTGTCATGCGGCCAATCAAGCGGCTGCATTTCACCTCATAAATTATTCATGAGTACGAGATTTGTACAGTCAATTTGCCAAGGGTATCATATAGTTTATTAATAGCCTGGGTGCCGAGGATGGGTAGACATCATACTTATTCAACGTCCTTGGGAATACTACCTATTACTAGACGTTTTCAATTTGACTTGCCGACGGGCAACGATCGATGCCGAACGTTAGCAGTGTTTGAACCAATGTTGCCAAATGTGAAAAGCCGTCTTGTAAATCACTTGGCAATGTCAGTTACGCGTGTCTGTTTGCATGCGCATTTAATATTCAGTTAAAAGTTGGCGGAGCGCTTAATTGATTTCGGACGCTCATTATGCAAATTCTTGTTTTTTCTTAGGCTAACATTGATGTATGAAATTGGTGGCAGCTTTCCATACAAATGCAAAGTAGGGTGTGTTATATTTCGACTCTTACTTTCTTTCTGAGTCATGATTATTTGACGCGTCAGAGGCGGCTTTGTTCGGATCTCGGACTAAGATTGTTTTTTATTAAGACATCTAGCTACGTAGATGTACAGTCGCTTATGCATTTATTACGAGCATATTCTGTATAGATTTTTTTCTTTTTATTTTCTTTCATTTTCATAGAATATATATATATATATATATTTTTTTTTTTCTTTGTGTTTATGTTGTTTTTTCTTTTTCTTTTTTTTTCTTTGTGTTATTTTGTGTTGTATACTTTTGTTTATAACGCATGTAACTATGACATGAAGAGGAACAATTGATGTTCAAGTCTAATAATAATAAACGAATTGAATTGAATTGAATTGATTGAATACGGAAATACACGAATGGTTACTTACGGGTGGTTATTCGTAACACAAGTTTATCTTACCCAAATGTGCAAAAGAGCTAATGGTCGGTGCTCTGAGAAACCCAACCTTATCGCAATTCGTACAAATGTAAATCAGCAGTACTCTGTTAAAACAAAAAGCATCGTTATTATCACACGTGCGTAATACCAATTTGGTCTTTCAGCGCCGAATTGTTTAAAGTAGACTCTTCCATGTTTAAAGTCGGGTGTGTCCATTTCTCAATTTATGAAAGTTTTGGACTATTTTGGTAACTAAAAGGCAAACAATGCTGATTTCAGGTGAGACAGATCGTTACGAGCTGACTCACCTGAATCTGCATTGTTTGCCAAAACCTCAATATTGCCTTTGGCGCTGAAAGAGTTAAGTAATACTTCAATATTTAAAAGTATTTATCGTCATTTTTGTTTCCCTATTAATTTGTTAAACATGAATGATGGTATGTATTTACATGAATGACTTAGTTGACAGAAATAATTTGCTAAAAAAACCAATACTTGTAAAAGAAACGAAATCTTGTGGTGTGTTTATCAAAGGAAACAAACGTGATTAAATATGCTTTTAATTAATTAAGTATTACTGAGTGCTAAGTCAGGTTGGCTGAATTGGACACTGCCTGCCAATCAATGCTAAACTGCCTTATTGAAGTCTCCTTTAACAATATATGCCTAATTGTAGAACAGTGCAAAGCCAGATAGGTGCTCAAATATCCATAACATGCCTCGGCATTAAGCCCCAACAAAACCATGTATTTTCTTCCAGTAAGGTTATAATTCGATACAAGGATAAAAGGATCCAGGAAACGCCGTGATATAAATGAAAACATGTTGAAAGCGGTGTAAAATACCATGCTAAATCAACACCGAATCTATTACGATACAAAATGGATAAAACATCTATCGATTTTATAAACACATCTTATGTTTCAAAGACGACCTGAAGAATTAGCACAGGGATCCAGCCGATATAGTGTTGGTTATTATGAACAGAGCTAATAGGCACCCAGTAGAGAAGGAAAATGGTATGCCATCATAGCGGTCGTTTACCCCAACCCTTATCATACTGTACGCGAAATTTAACAAGAGTTGAGTGGTGTTGCGTGAAAACCAACCTTAGCGTAATTATTACGCGTGTATATGGGCGGTGCTTCATGATAACTAAAGTTAATCTTACGTGATAAATAGAGGTGTAGATGAGCGGTGCTCTGGAAAAAACTAACATCAACGTAAAAACTAGAGGTGTAGATGAGCGGTGCTCTGGAACAAACTAACATCCACATAATAACAAGAGGTGTAGATGAGCAATGTTCCGGGGAAACTAAGCTCAACGTAATAACAAGAGGTGTAAATGAGCAGTGTTCCGGGGAAACTAAGCTCAACGTGATAACTAGAGGTATAGATGAGCAGTGCTCTGGAAAAAACTAACCTCAACGTAATAAACAGAGGTGCAGATGAGCAGTGTTCCGGGGAAACTAAGCTCAACGTAATTACTAGAGGTGTAGATGAGCGGTGCGCAAGGGGAGAATAACCTCAACGTAATAACTAGAGGTGTAGATGAGCGGTGCTCCGGGGAAAATTACCTAAACGTAATAACTAAAGGTGTAGATGAGCGGTGCTCTAGGAAAAATAACCTCAACGTAATAACTAGAGGTGAAAATGAGCGGTGCCCTGGGGGAAAACAACCTAAACGTAATAACTAGAGGTGAAGATGAGCGGTGCTCCGGGGAAAACAACCTCAACGTAATAACTAGAGGTGAAGATGAGCGGTGCTCCGGGGAAAACAACCTAAACGTAATAACTAGAGGTGAAGATGAGCGGTGCTCCGGGGAAAATAACCTCAACGTAATAACTAGAGGTGTAGATGAGCGGTGCTCCGGGGAAAATAGCCTCAACGTAATAACTAGAGGTGAAGATGAGCGGTGCTCCGGGGAAAATAACCTCAACGTTATAACTAGAGGTGAAGATGAGCGGTGCTCCGGGGAAAATAGCCTCAACGTAATAACTAGAGGTGTAGATGAGCGGTGCTCCGGGGAAAATAGCCTCAACGTAATAACTAGAGGTGAAGATGAGCGGTGCTCCGGGGAAAATAACCTCAACGTTATAACTAGAGGTGAAGATGAGCGGTGCTCCGGGGAAAATAACCTAAACGTTATAACTAGAGGTGAAGATGAGCGGTGCTCCGGGGAAAATAACCTCAACGTAATAACTAGAGGTGTAGATGAGCGGTGCTCCGGGGAAAATAGCCTCAACGTAATAACTAGAGGTGAAGATGAGCGGTGCTCCGGGGAAAATAACCTCAACGTAATAACTAGAGGTGTAGATGAGCGGTGCTCCGGGGAAAATAACCTCAACGTTATAACTAGAGGTGAAGATGAGCGGTGCTCCGGGAAAAATAACCTTAACGTAATAACTAGAGGTGTAGATGAGCGGTGCTCCGGGGAAAATAGCCTCAACGTAATAACTAGAGGTGAAGATGAGCGGTGCTCCGGGGAAAATAACCTCAACGTAATAACTAAAGATGTAGATTAGCGGTGCTCCGGGGAAAATAATCTCAACGTAATAAGTAGAGGTGAAGATGAGCGGTGCTCAAGGGGAAAATAACCTTAACGTAATGACTAGATGTAAAAATCAGCGGTGTTCAAGGGGAAAATCACCTCAACGTAATAACTAGAGGTGAAAATGAAAGGTGCTCCGGCAAAAATAACCACAACGTAATAACTAAAGGTGTAGATATGCGGTGCTTCGGCGAAATTAACCTAAACGTTATAACTAGAGGTGAAGATGAGCAGTGCTCCAGGGAAAATAACCTCAACGTAATAACTAAAGGTGTAGATATGCGGTGCCCCGGGGAAAATAACCTCAACGTAATAACTAGAGGGGTAGATGAGCGATGCTCCGGGGAAAATAACCTCAACGTAATAACAAGAGGTGTAGATGAGCGGTGCTCCGGGGAAAATAAACTCAACGTAATAACTAAAGGTGTAGATATGCGGTGCTCCGGGGAAAATAGCCTCCACGTAATAACTAAAAGTGTAGTTGAGCGGTGCTCCAGGATAAGTAACCTCAACGTAATAACTAGAGGGAAAGATGAGCGGTGCTTCGGGGAAACTAACCACAAGGTAATAACTAGAGGTGCTCCAGGGAAACTAAATTCAACGAGATAACTGGATGTATAGATGAGCGGTTATCCGGGGAAAATAACCTCAACGTAATAACTAGTTGCGTAGATGAGCGGTTCCCCGGGGAAAATAACCTCAACGTAATAACTAGATGCGTAGATGAGCGGTACCCCGGGGAAAATAACCTCAAGGTAATAACTAGATGCGTAGATGAGCGGTGCCCCGGTGAAAATAACCTCAACGTTATACGAAAAAAAAACATAAATAGTTTTTTTCGCTCATAGGTAACAGGTATGAGATTTCTGAAATGAAACTGGAAAAATCCATGGGGGCCGCCATTTTGGATATGTATAAAAAGCAGACACAGATTGAAAATTATTGTCGGTATTTTGGGTATGTATAAAATGAGCAGAAAAACACGGATTGAAAATTATTGTCGTCTATTTAATCATTTCTTTTTAAATCGATATTTAAGATCATTATGTGCTGTGTTATGTGGGAATTAACATTTGTACGAAAAGTTAAAAATAAATGGAAATCTGTAAGAAATCAGTTTTCCCGTTCGTCAAAAAAAACCGACAGCATTAGCCTTCTACGCCCGAAACTAAATTTTGACTGTATCGTAGCCAAAGAAGGACGTGACGTCATTTCCGTTACACTTCATCTTGGCGTATCGTCAATGGAGCGACGTCGTTTTCCGCAAACAAAGTGGTATCAACATGAAAGACCCCAAATTCCTATACATGAGCTATTGACTCACTCATTCAAAGTATAATTATTTATCAAACATTGTGGCAAAAGGATAACTTTCTCATAAGATGCAATTGTTCTTGTGGCGACAATCTTATCATAAATCAACTGTTGCATAGGCCTCAGAAACCGTCTCTAATAGGGAAATGGTTTGGCAGAAATGTGACCCCTTACATAATTTGTTCCAGTCATATTGACTGGTTGAAAAAGGTAGTCGCCAGATGGCATCAGAAAAGGGCTGATCTATTTGCTTCTTTGCCATAATGCAGGTGATCGATTAAGGATCATCTTGGCCCTCATGTTTTAACCTCGTTCATTATAAATGTATTGCTTAATTTTCTAAAAGTCTTTACTTTATTATTTTCTGTTCAAATAATAGACAACAGCAATACGAATTCCAAATATGTTTTGATAATGCAAGAAACATGACATTAACATTATTATTGTCTAGTCAATTACTTATAAACCCTTTTTTATGGCCAAAGTATGCTCTTTAATTTTTGTTTATAATTATCTTGCGTTTTTTCGTAAATAGGTAGCACCTATAGATATATTAACTAGATGCGTAGATGAGCGGTGCCCCGGGGAAAATAACCTCAACGTAATAACTAGATGCGTAGATACGCGGTGCCCCGGGGGAAATAACCTCAACGTAATAACTAGATGCGTAGATGAGCGGTGCCCCGGGGAAAATAACCTCAACGTAATAACTAGAAGTGAAGATGAGCGGTGCTCCGGGGAAAATAACCTCAACGTAATAACTAGAAGTGAAGATGAGCGGTGCTCCGGGGAAAATAACCTCAACGTAATAACTAGAGGTGTAGATGAGCGGTGCCCCGGGGAAAATAACCTCAACGTAATAACTAGAAGTGAAGATGAGCGGTGCTCCAGACCAAAACAAACCAACAACACTATTAACAATACTACTGCATCTGTAAATGAGCAGTGCTCCAAGTTCAGCATTGTTTACGTTAGTATTAGACGTGCCCGATAGCTCAGTCGGTAGCGACACTGGCTGTCAATCCGGTTGTTTTGAGTTCGAACCCCATCTCTGCCAACATTCCTATCGACGTTTGACAAATGTCACTTACAGTCTATGTTGAAAGGCAGCTAGTTGCTTGGAAAGAATGCTGTGTAGATTACTGGTGTTAGAAAGCCAGAAAACACATGAGTATGTGAACTGGCCGCCGTGATATTCTATGAAATTGTTGGAAATGGCTATAAACCCCAATCAATCAAAGCAATGATCGCACTGATCCAGTAGACATTGTGTTGGTTATTATGAGTAGAGCTAATTGGCACCCAGTAGAGACGGGAAATGGTATGCCATCATAGCGGTCGTTTACCTTAACCCTTATCCTTCTGTACGCGACTTTTAACAATAGTTTACCGGTGTTCCTTGAAAATCAACCTTAGCGTAATTATAAGGTCAGATGGAAGCAATTCATTTTTCAAAGGCGACCAGCGTGTTGGGCTATAGCTCTTTTCCTTCAATTGGTATAACCCATAAACCTATATTCAATTAAAGTTCATTATCAAGACTACCAAAAAAGAACTCAAATATTATCCTACTTTTTGTTGAGCTATGACGTCAAATCAAAGGTCACCCTTATCCCGCAGTGAATTTTACTTTCAATTTCAGAAAATACATGTTGTTCTAATAATTGGCTCTTAAGCTGTCAATAAAGCTCAAAGCAAACAATGTTTTGTTTACAAATCAGTCAGAGGGTATTCAACTTTATCAAAAACACTTTGAACCTTCAACAAAATCATTATTGTCCAATGGGAGACCATTCCAGTCTTATGAATTCATCTGAAATCCCCTGGACAAAAGTGTCTGTGCCCGGCGCTCCAATCCGAATTGCTTCCCTTAGACCTTAAGCCTGTGGTGACACATAACACTAGCTTTCGGGATATTCGGATTTTGGCCAGGGTTAAAAAAGGAAATAATGACAAATAGTACGTTTTGGGTACATTTTTGGGTAAATGGTTGATGTTGATGTTTATAAATGTGAAAAGTAAGCTCTAAGCATCAGTTGAACCCACTTCTCCTTCCGGTTTGACAACACTGGTTGCAGAGCTAGGCGTGAATTTAGAGGTAAATTTGTATACCAGCTTTCGCGTCCAAAATTGCTTGAAAAGGAGCTGGTAACGTGGTATTTCTGACTGCATCCACAGATTGCCTACTGTTTTGAGAGAATTAGCAGCTCTTCAATTTCACACTAACCCCCTGCGTTTTTGTTGGGTGATTTTTGGAATAAAGGGTCAAATTGATCTTTCTGTCCTACGTTTTTCACCCTGTTTCAGACCACTTTTGTGGCCAATTCATTACATAATATGGACTGAGAGTGTGACTTCCAGTTATTTTCCTACAATTCTGGCATTCCTTGATACAGGAAAACTCTTTTTATCAAACCAGTATGGATATTATGAGAAATAATGAGAAAATAAAAGTTGGAGTGTCCAAGGAAACAGAAAATCAGCTTTTAACTGTGTTATGCCGCCTGTATATAGGCGATGTTCCATGAAAACCAACCGTAACGTAAATCTTACCTCAACGTACTACGTAATAACTAGAGTTGTTGATGAGCTGTGCGCCAGACTAAAAAAAAACCAACAACACTATCTACGTTATTATTGCATGTGTAGATCAGCAGTACAACATGCAAACCAGTTTTTACGTTAGAATTACACGTGTAAATATCTCATGGATCGAGCAAAGAATATATTGGTTATTATGAATAGTGTTCCGTCTTAGCGGCCGTTAACCCAAACGCTTATGCCTATGTACGCGACTTATTATAATCGGATTTATTGGTGATATTCCACCACCGTAGGTTATACATTCCCTGAGTATACCAACACATCTGCTCTTTTCTTTTAAGTTTATTAGTTTTCTAACATACCACAAGCACCATTCAATCAACACTGGTACTCTCTGTTTTCGGCGATAGCTGTTTAACCTCAGTTTTGACCTAGATGTTAAACAAATGTTCTATATTGTAGACCAATCAAATGTTGTATTTAATGAATAATGTCGAAAAAATAAAGGAAATGAATCGTTTTGATTGGTTCATAGTAAGTTGGCGATCCTACGAGAGGCACTAATAAGATGAAGTTTTAAAATGAAATTTTCTGCATACTAACTTTTAATTGTTTTCCTTAAGATATAAATTTCAGTGAAAATAATTTGTGAAAACGTATGAAATATAATATTTAAGAGCAAAATATTAATTATTTTTGAAACATGATAAGTTTTCAGTTATTCATCGTCAATTGAAACTTATACACCTCTTGCGAGCCTCGCGTAATCTCCAGTCATGTGGCGTAATCTCGGCCTTGATAATCTGTTTATAGAATTGAAGCTGGATAGAGATTGGTAAACACATAGAGTATTGCGTGTTCCATTTCTTAGTGTGTTTTCATATTGATCGCCGTTTATCTTTTTTAAAGGTATTTCTTGTCTTTAAATATTTGTTTGATTCTATAATTTCTATTGTAATATAATAATATGACAAAATAGAATGAAGACACTGAAGTACATAACTCCAGTTAAAGGAATAAGAATGTAAAGTGTAAATACATGAGACGTTCCACGAGAAAACCAACAGTATGGACTCTGCATAAAGTATCGAACCGGAACAGCCTAAGCATGCCGCGGACCCGGACAGATACTTTTCGCTACCTGTGGATTTTCTGTTGATTTTCTGATTCAGGACTCGTTACTGTATATGTCTATCCCCCTGGGGCGGAATGTGTCGGCCTGGATTAGCCGTTTCGTGGAACGGCTCACTTTATATCTATAGCCTTCTAACTTAACCCTTTCCCTCATACGACAATTCTGGAGCAGACGACTTTGAACATATTTTGTCAAAATGTAGAAAGTCTCTATAATTGAATGGATAATCTATGACTAAAAGTGGAAAACATTGTGGTAAAAGGAGAAATTGCTCGTTTTGAGCAATTTCTTCTTTTGTCACTACGTTTTCAAAAAGCCGTCTGCTGCATAGGCGTCAGAAAGCGTCTATATGAGGGAAAGAGTTAAGATATCTACATTGTTGTCAGTTGTACTTTAAGCGTGACCTTGATCTACAACCAAACAGTAAACAAGATGATTTCCATAGTTACTTAATTGCCTAATATGCCTTTACCAGACACCCTGATATTAGAGACATTAATGCAGACAATTTCAGAATGATTCGATGTTTTTCTTTTTGTATAAATTTGGTGAAAAATGTGCCACCAATTTTTAACCAGATCGGCTGCGCCGTCTGAAAATCTTACATTGTTCATCCAAAATGGTGGACATACCATGAGGGAGACGGACGCACAGTTAAATAAAAGTTCCCAATTGCAAAGACAATAGAGAACTTACAAAAGTGTCATTAAAGGTCAATTGCTTTTTTTTTGAAATTTAACAAATTATGATTTGACCTAATTTTCAACTAGAAAATTCGTATAATTGCATCTCATAAATATCCACTTTCAACCCCTCTCCCTCATACGACAATTCTGCAGTAGACGACTTTGAACATATTTTGTCTATGAAAAAAGAAATCTCTAAAATTGAATGGATTACCTTTAACTAAAAGTGGAAAACATCGTGGCAAATGGAGAAATTACTCGTTTTGAGCAATATCTTTTTTTGTCACTAAGTTTTCAAAAAGCCGTAGGCGTCAGAAAGCTTCTATATTAGAGAAAGCGTTAATCGAACGTAAATCATACACCAAGGACAAAAGAAACCCCGCTGGTCGGAGGTAACGTAACCATGGTAACAGCCATAGCCAGCGAATTCTGATCCACTCAGCTGACACTTATGTCCATTATGATGATTGTCGTCCAATTACGGAAGTTTATTCTGTACTATATATACATATGGGCCGTTCCAAGAGAAAACCAACGTTATGGACTCTGCGTAAAGTATCGACCGGGATCAGCCTACGCGGCAGACACGTTTCGCCTCATGTGGATTTTCTTTCTCATCAATTAACTCTATATCTTTAACCCCCTGAAACGGAATGTGTCCGCCCGGACTGCGCAGGCTGATCTATGTCGATACAACTCGCAGAGTACATAATGTTGGTTTTCTTGTGGAACGGCTCTTTTGGATCTTTAGGAACTGCTGACAAGAGAACTCTAAATAAGGAGTGAAATTCATGTACTCACATTTACCCCGTTAACTCTTTCAGCGCCGAATTGTTTAAAGTAGACTCTTCCATGTTCAAAATCGGGTGTGTCCATTTCTCAATTTATGAAGGTTTTGGACTATTTTGGTAACTAAAAGGTAAACAATGCTGATTTCAGGTGAGACAGCTCGCCACGAGCTGACTCACCTGAATCTGCATTGTTTGTAAAAATCTCAATATTGCCTTTGGCGCTGAAAGAGTTAATAGGAAAAGTTGGACATTAACGTTATTCAATAATTCAGATTCATACGAATCTGTGCACCCTGTCAGATCATGAACTACCCGGCTTACGTATATTAATTGTTTGGTGCTTTCATGCCGTTCTCAACAAATGTTCAGTTATACCACGGTGTTTCCTGGTAAGTTACCAAATACTACTGTTCCATGTATCATGCACACCAGCCAGCCAATCGTTATGTTCACCCCGCAATCCTGAGCGCCAAGATGGGCATACATTTCTTCCACTTTTAAAGTATTTAGTATGGCATGACCGTGGAGTTAACCCGCGACATCTCGCACATGAGGTTGACACTCTACCACTACAGCACCAAGGCAGTCTGGCTAACGTTTAACATTACTTGTTGTTTTATTTGGGGTTTACGCCGTCTTTAATTATTATTCCAGTGTCACCACGGCGACAGTTCACGTATTCATGATCCCTTTGCTAAAAAACATAACTATGTTAGGAATTACGCATTGCTCAAAGGGCACTCCATCATAACCGGCGCAACTTGGGATCAAACACGGAACGCTTGACAACTTGTTGTTGTTTTATTTGGGCTTACGCCGTCTTTAATATTATTCCAGTGCTACCACGGCGACAGTTCACGTATTCATGATCCCTTTGCTAAAAAACATAACTATGTTAGGAATTACGCCTTGCTCCAAGGGCACTCCATCATAACCGGCGCAACTTGGGATCAAACACGGAACGCTTGACAACTTGTTGTTGTTTTATTTGGGCTTACGCCGTCTTTAATATTATTCCAGTGCTACCACGGCGACAGTTCACGTATTCATGATCCCTTTGCTAAAAAACATAACTATGTTAGGAATTACGCCTTGCTCCAAGGGCACTCCATCATAACCGGCGCAACTTGGGATCAAACACGGAACGCTTGACAACTTGTTGTCGTTTTATTTGGGCTTACGCCGTCTTTAACATTATTCCAGTGCTACCACGGCGACAGTTCACGTATTCATGATCCCTTTGCTAAAAAACATAACTATGTTAGGAATTACGCCTTGCTCCAAAGGCACTCCATCATAACCGGCGCAACTTGGGATCAAACACGGAACGCTTGACAACTTGTTGTTGTTTTATTTGGGCTTACGCCGTCTTTAATATTATTCCAGTGCTACCACGGCGACGGTTCACGTATTCATGATCCATTTGCTAAAAAACATAACTATGTTAGGAATTACGCCTTGCTCCAAGGGCACTCCATCATAGCCGGCGCAACTTGGGATCAAACACGGAACGCTTGACAACTTGTTGTTGTTTTATTTGGGCTTACGCCGTCTTTAATATTATTCCAGTGCTACCACGGCGACAGTTCACGTATTCATGATCCCTTTGCTAAAAAACATAACTATGTTAGGAATTACGCCTTGCTCCAAGGGCACTCCATCATAACCGGCGCAACTTGGGATCAAACACGGAACGCTTGACAACTTGTTGTTGCTTTATTTGGGCTTACGCCGTCTTTAATATTATTCCAGTGCTACCACGGCGACAGTTCACGTATTCATGATCCCTTTGCTAAAAAACATAACTATGTTAGGAATTACGCCTTGCTCCAAGGGCACTCCATCATAACCGGCGCAACTTGGGATCAAACACGGAACGCTTGACAACTTGTTGTTGTTTTATTTGGGCTTACGCCGTCTTTAATATTATTCCAGTGCTACCACGGCGACAGTTCACGTATTCATGATCCCTTTGCTAAAAAACATAACTATGTTAGGAATTACGCCTTGCTCCAAGGGCACTCCATCATAACCGGCGCAACTTGGGATCAAACACGGAACGCTTGACAACTTGTTGTCGTTTTATTTGGGCTTACGCCGTCTTTAATATTATTCCAGTGCTACCACGGCGACAGTTCACGTATTCATGATCCCTTTGCTAAAAAACATAACTATGTTAGGAATTACGCCTTGCTCCAAAGCCACTCCATCATAACCGGCGCAACTTGGGATCAAACACGGAACGCTTGACAACTTGTTGTTGTTTTATTTGGGCTCACGCCGTCTTTAATATTATTCCAGTGCTACCACGGCGACGGTTCACGTATTCATGATCCATTTGCTAAAAAACATAACTATGTTAGGAATTACGCCTTGCTCCAAGGGCTCTCCATCATAACCGGCGCAACTTGGGATCAAACACGGAACGCTTGACAACTTGTTGTTGTTTTATTTGGGCTTACGCCGTCTTTAATATTATTCCAGTGCTACCACGGCGACAGTTCACGTATTCATGATCCCTTTGCTAAAAAACATAACTATGTTAGGAATTACGCCTTGCTCCAAGGGCACTCCATCATAGCCGGCGCAACTTGGGATCAAACACGGAACGCTTGACAACTTGTTGTTGTTTTATTTGGGCTTACGCCGTCTTTAATATTATTCCAGTGCTACCACGGCGACAGTTCACGTATTCATGATCCCTTTGCTAAAAACATAACTATGTTAGGAATTACGCCTTGCTCCAAGGGCACTCCATCATAGCCGGCGCAACTTGGGATCAAACACGGAACGCCCGGGTCTAAATCCCCAACGGTAAACACTCGGCCACGGCGGATCCCTATATGACTTGCACAAACGTGTTAGAAAGCTTCTATCAACATGTGTCGATTCTGATAATCTAGAGCAGATGTACCGTTTGTTTTAGGCTTTCAGTGTATAGCAATGCTAACTTGAATGTTTTTCTCACGAACTGACTCAATTGACGCTTTAAAACAATTTAAGAACAACTATAGCTGGATACAGTTCAATTAAATTTATCGTTACAAATAACGTTTGGCGTTATTTCAAATTGTCAAAAGTGTCAAACTATCGAGGATTTGTTTTTTCGTTGCTAGCAAAATTAGAAGAAAATACAACTATTATTTGATTAAACCTGCTTTAAGTTCTATGGAAATCATGTTTTCGTGTTCATTAACTATTCCCCAAATGCAGACGACTTTTGAATATATCGTAAGAAACGAAGAAATTGCTGATATTGAACAATTTCTCCATTTTGCAACAATTTTCTTTACTAACTCAGATTGGTGTATGTCGCTGAAGGGGGAAAACGTATTTTACTACAAATTGTCTGTATTTAGAAAGCTTCTGAGTATTTGACTAGTTATATCCGGATTATTTGTTTGTTTGTATGTTAATTTATACCGCTGCCAACAGTGCATTTCAGATATATTACGACGTTTCCTTGGTAAATTATAAGTGTCACAAGGAGAGAAAAACATGCAGCCAATAAGGGGCTCAAACCCGGGACTTTTCGCTTTCAGGTCAAGTTATCTACCGACTGAGCTACACGGGTCGCTTATATGTAATCTCTCCACCTGTGTACAAGTACATACCGCGACAAAAGTATGGTAGATAAGCTTATCCTGACACCAGCGTATCAGTCCTGACGCTATCCTCGTAAACCTGCGAGCCAAGGAGAGACACCACGTCCCTTGTTTTTTTATACTGAGAAAAAAGTTCAGGCTGAGAGAGCTTGCTATACATGATTTGCTATCTTCGTTTTAAAGGTGCCGAACTCCAGAATATAGATAATATAGTCAAAGTTATAAAACTGTTTAAATATTGTCAAGGCTTGAAATATTGGAATCATAATTCTGAGATAAAATAAGACCAATCATTTAACTTTTCAGTATAATAGACATCTAAATATTGATCGTTTTTAATGGGCAGACATATCAAGTAAGTCAAATTTTGTACATGTCCATTGATTTCAATTGACTGTCTTTCAACGTTTACTGCCAAAATAGTTTTGAAATATTTATTACTTAATGTTATGTCACTATTACCAACATTTGCAAAAGTTTCAACATTTAACAATTTTGATCTCCATCTGGGATTCAGCACCTTTAAGTTGTGCATACAAATGTTGTGGTACCAAAGTCAGCGTAAAACACGGTTAAAGGTATTCTTAAGCTATTTTAGAAAGCTATCCACAGGATCCGGAACCATAGGTTCTATACCAATTAGTTGACATAAAAGACAATCCTGATGGACACCTCCCAAATTGCGCAATTATATACCACACGGCTTAAATGTAAGCCGAGTCAATGCGAAAAGGGGCCTTGTGGTATTGATAAAAATGACGATTTCAGCTGAACGGAAATTCGTTTTCGAATTCTTTCTTTTTCAAAAAGAAGCTATTAAATAACAGTTTTAGTGCTGATTTCGATTTCCGAAGCCTGTACCAACACTATAGTGACAGGCACGGATGCATCCGCGCTCTGTTGGCTGCTAAATTCAACATTTTATCTTAATATTCGTCGATTTGGCTATATACGTTTCGAATTTCTAAGCAGGTCAAGTCCATTTAAAACATTTTAAGCAAAGATTAGGATTGATTGTGTGGTGTTTTACGCCGCTGTCAACATATTTAAGTTATATCAAAACGTTTCCTATTATTACTACTGGTGCATTTATCTACACACAAACACATATACATGTATACAAACATAAGTTACCAGTACTACTGGTGCATTTATCTACACACACAAACACATATAAATGTATACAAACATAAGTTACCAGTACTACTGGTGCATTTATCTACACACACAAACACATATACATGTATACAAACATAAGTTACCAGTACTACTGGTGCATTTATCTACACACACAAACACATATACATGTATACAAACATAAGTTACCAGTACTACTGGTGCATTTATCTACACACACAAACACATATACATGTATACAAACATAAGTTACCAGTACTACTGGTGCATTTATCTACACACACATGCACAAACACATATAAATGTATACAAACATAAGTTACCAGTACTACTGGTGCATTTATCTACACACACAAGCACAAACACATATACATGTTTACAAACATAAGTTACCAGTACTACTGGTGCATTTATCTACACACACAAACACAAACACATATACATGTATACAAACATAAGTTACCAGTACTACTGGTGCATTTATCTACACACACAAACACATATACATGTATACAAACATAAGTTACCAGTACTACTGGTGCATTTATCTACACACACAAGCACAAACACATATACATGTTTACAAACATAAGTTACCAGTACTACTGGTGCATTTATCTACACACACAAACAAAAACACATATACATGTATACAAACATAAGTTACCAGTACTACTGGTGCATTTATCTACACACACAAACACAAACACATATACATGTATACAAGCATAAGTTACCAGTACTACTGGTGCATTTATCTACACACAAAAACACAAACACATATACATGTATACAAACATAAGTTACCAGTACTACTGGTGCATTTATCTACACACACAAACAAAAACACATATACATGTATACAAACATAAGTTACCAGTACTACTGTTGCATTTATCTACACACAAAAACACAAACACATATACATGTATACAAACATAAGTTACCAGTACTACTGGTGCATTTATCTACACACACAAACACAAACACATATACATGTATACAAACATATCTCCACATATACATGTTTATACTCACACTTACACATACGTTCACAAATATACATACATATACACACACATTGGGGCCAGTTGTCCTGATTATTTGACTGGCCAGGGTGGGATTTGATACGGTGCAACCGGTTCATTGAGCCCGTCCGTGCGATATTTTTGCCCAGGATCTTTTACAGTTTTCGGTTGCAAATTCATTGTATGAGGTAAAGAGTTATGTAAAATTTATAACGTCTAATTCAATTAGAAAATATCAGTTAAAATATCTTGCATTGAACAAATTTGTGAGAACAATTGTCACGTCTGTAAAAATTGGAACTATCAGAGGGCATATAACTGAAAACATTGAGGGAAATTGCCAATTTTTACAACAATACTTTCAAAAGTTGTCATTTGTAAAGGCATATATATATATGTGTATTTATTAGAGTAAGGGTTAAACTAAGTAAGTTACCAGTACTATTGGTATTTATTAGAGTAAGTGTTAAACTAAGTAAGTTGTGCTGATTGATTGATTTGTTGGTGTTTAACGCCATTTTAAACAATGTTTTGGTTATATCACGACGTTTTCTGGGTAAGTTACCAGTACTATTGGTATTTATTAGAGTATGGGTTAAACTAAGTAAGTTGTGCTGATTGATTGATTTGTTGGTGTTTAACGCCATTTTAAACAATGTTTTGGTTATATCACGACGTTTTCTGGGTAAGTTACCAGTACTATTGGTAATTATTAGAGTAAGGGTTAAACTAAGTAAGTTGTGCTGATTGATTGATTTGTTGGTGTTTAACGCCATTTTAAACAATGTTTTGGTTATATCACGACGTTTTCTGGGTAAGTTACCAGTACTATTGGTATTTATTAGAGTATGGGTTAAACTAAGTAAGTTGTGCTGATTGATTGATTTGTTGGTGTTTAACGCCATTTTAAACAATGTTTTGGTTATATCACGACGTTTTCTGGGTGAGTTACCAGTACTATTGGTAATTATTAGAGTATGGGTTAAACTAAGTAAGTTGTGCTGATTGATTGATTTGTTGGTGTTTAACGCCATTTTAAACAATGTTTTGGTTATATCACGACGTTTTCTGGGTAAGTTACCAGTACTATTGGTAATTATTAGAGTAAGGGTTAAACTAAGTAAGTTGTGCTGATTGATTGATTTGTTGGTGTTTAACGCCATTTTAAACAATGTTTCGGTTATATCACGACGTTTTCTGGGTGAGTTACCAGTACTATTGGTAATTATTAGAGTAAGGGTTAAACTAAGTAAGTTGTGCTGATTGATTGATTTGTTGGTGTTTAACGCCATTTTAAACAATGTTTTGGTTATATCACGACGTTTTCTGGGTAAGTTACCAGTACTATTGGTATTTATTAGAGTATGGGTTAAACTAAGTAAGTTGTGCTGATTGATTGATTTGTTGGTGTTTAACGCCATTTTAAACAATGTTTCGGTTATATCATGACGTTTTCTGGGTAAGTTACCAGTACTATTGGTATTTATTAGAGTAAGGGTTGAACTAAGTAAGTTACCAGTACTATTGGTATTGATTAGAGTAAGGGTTAAACTAAGTAAGTTGTGCTGATTGATTGATTTGTTGGTGTTTAACGCCATTTTAAACAATGTTTCGGTTATATCACGACGTTTTCTGGGTGAGTTACCAGTACTATTGGTAATTATTAGAGTAAGGGTTAAACTAAGTAAGTTGTGCTGATTGATTGATTTGTTGGTGTTTAACGCCATTTTAAACAATGTTTCGGTTATATCACGACGTTTTCTGGGTGAGTTACCAGTACTATTGGTATTTATTAGAGTAAGGGTTAAACTAAGTAAGTTACCAGTACTATTGGTATTGATTAGAGTAAGGGTTAAACTAAGTAAGTTGTGCTGATTGATTAATTTGTTGGTGTTTAACGCCATTTTAAACAATGTTTTGGTTATATCACGACGGTTTCTGGGTAAGTTACCAGTACTATTGGTAATTATTAGAGTAAGGGTTAAACTAAGTAGGTTGTGCTGATTGATTGATTTGTTGGTGTTTAACGCCATTTTAAACAATGTTTTGGTTATATCACGACGTTTTCTGGGTAAGTTACCAGTACTATTGGTAATTATTAGAGTAAGGGTTAAACTAAGTAAGTTGTGCTGATTGATTGATTTGTTGGTGTTTAACGCCATTTTAAACAATGTTTCGGTTATATCACGACGTTTTCTGGGTGAGTTACCAGTACTATTGGTATTTATTAGAGTAAGGGTTAAACTAAGTAAGTTACCAGTACTATTGGTATTGATTAGAGTAAGGGTTAAACTAAGTAAGTTACCAGTACTATTGGTATTTATTAGAGTATGGGTTAAACTAAGTAAGTTGTGCTGATTGATTGATTTGTTGGTGTTTAACGCCATTTTAAACAATGTTTTGGTTATATCACGACGTTTTCTGGGTAAGTTACCAGTACTATTGGTATTTATTAGAGTAAGGGTTAAACTAAGTAAGTTGTGCTGATTGATTGATTTGTTGGTGTTTAACGCCATTTTAAACAATGTTTCGGTTATATCACGACGTTTTCTGGGTAAGTTACCAGTACTATTGGTATTTATTAGAGTAAGGGTTAAACTAAGTAAGTTGTGCTGATTGATTGATTTGTTGGTGTTTAACGCCATTTTAAACAATGTTTCGGTTATATCACGACGTTTTCTGGGTGAGTTACCAGTACTATTGGTAATTATTAGAGTAAGGGTTAAACTAAGTAAGTTGTGATTGATTGATTTGTTGGTGTTTAACGCCATTTTAAACAATGTTTTGGTTATATCACGACGTTTTCTGGGTGAGTTACCAGTACTATTGGTATTTATTAGAGTAAGGGTTAAACTAAGTAAGTTACCAGTACTATTGGTATTTATTAGAGTAAGGGTTAAACTAAGTAAGTTACCAGTACTATTGGTATTTATTAGAGTATGGGTTAAACTAAATAAGTTGTGCTGATTGATTGATTTGTTGGTGTTTAACGCCATTTTAAACAATGTTTTGGTTATATCACGACGTTTTCTGGGTAAGTTACCAGTACTATTGGTATTTATTAGAGTAAGGGTTAAACTAAGTAAGTTGTGCTGATTGATTGATTTGTTGGTGTTTAACGCCATTTTAAACAATGTTTTGGTTATATCACGACGTTTTCTGGGTAAGTTACCAGTACTATTGGTATTTATTAGAGTAAGGGTTAAACTAAGTAAGTTGTGCTGATTGATTGATTTGTTGGTGTTTAACGCCATTTTAAACAATGTTTCGGTTATATCACGACGTTTTCTGGGTGAGTTACCAGTACTATTGGTATTTATTAGAGTAAGGGTTAAACTAAGTAAGTTGTGCTGATTGATTGATTTGTTGGTGTTTAACGCCATTTTAAACAATGTTTTGGTTATATCACGACGTTTTCTGGGTAAGTTACCAGTACTATTGGTAATTATTAGAGTAAGTGTTAAACTAAGTAAGTTGTGTTGATTGATTGATTTGTTGGTGTTTAACGCCATTTTAAACAATGTTTTGGTTATATCATGACGTTTTCTGGGTGAGTTACCAGTACTATTGGTATTTATTAGAGTAAGGGTTAAACTAAGTAAGTTACCAGCTGTGTGGATATTCACATATAGCAGTAGATTCGCGCTTTGACTCTTTGTTGAATAACCAATTGCTAGCTGTGTGGTTATTCGTATATAGCAGTAGATCGCGCTTTGACTTTTTGTTGAATAACCAATTGATAGATGTGTGGTTATTCACATATAGCAGTAGATTCGCGCTTTGACTCTTTGTTGAATACCTAATTGATAGCTGTGTGGTTATTCGTATGTAGCAGTAGATTCGCGCTTTGACAATTTGTTCAATACACAATTGATAGCTGTGTGGTTATTCGTATATAGCAGTAGATTCAAGCTTTGACTTTTTGTTGAATAACTAATTGCTAGTTGTGTGGTTATTCGTATATAGCAGTAGATTCGCGCTTTGAATTTTTGTTGAATAACTAATTGCTAGCTGTGTAGTTATTCGTATATAGCAGTAGATTCACGCTTTGACTTTTTGTTGAATAACCAATTGATAGCTGTGTGGATATTCACATATAGCAGTAGATTCGCGCTTTGACTCTTTGTTGAATAACCAATTGCTAGCTGTGTGGTTATTCGTATATAGCAGTAGATTCGCGCTTTGACTTTTTGTTGAATAACCAATTGATAGATGTGTGGTTATTCACATATAGCAGTAGATTCGCGCTTTGACTCTTTGTTGAATACCCAATTGATAGCTGTGTGGTTATTCGTATGTAGCAGTAGATTCGCGCTTTGACAATTTGTTCAATACCCAATTGATAGCTGTGTGGTTATTCGTATATAGCAGTAGATTCAAGCTTTGACTTTTTGTTGAATAACTAATTGCTAGTTGTGTGGTTATTCGTATATAGCAGTAGATTCGCGCTTTGACTTGTTGTTGAATAACCAATTGATAGCTGTGTGGATATTCACATGTAGCAGTAGATTCGCGCTTTGACTCTTTGTTGAATAACCAATTGCTAGCTGTGTGGTTATTCGTATATAGCAGTAGATTCGCGCTTTGACCTTTTGTTGAATAACCAATTGATAGATGTGTGGTTATTCACATATAGCAGTAGATTCGCGCTTTGACTCTTTGTTGAATACCCAATTGATAGCTGTGTGGTTATTCGTATGTAGCAGTAGATTCGCGCTTTGACAATTTGTTCAATACCCAATTGATAGCTGTGTGGTTATTCGTATATAGCAGTAGATTCAAGCTTTGACTTTTTGTTGAATAACTAATTGCTAGTTGTGTGGTTATTCGTATATAGCAGTAGATTCGCGCTTTGAATTTTTGTTGAATAACTAATTGATAGCTGTGTGGTTATTCACATATAGCAGTAGATTCAAGCTTTCACTATTTCTTGAATAACCAATTGATAGCTGTGTGGATATTCATATATAGCAGTAGATTCGCGCTTTGAATTTGTGTTGAATAACTAATTGATAGCTGTGTGGTCATTCACATATATCAGTAGATTCAAGCTTTCACTATTTCTTGAATAACCAATTGCTAGCTGTGTGGTTATTCGTATATAGCAGTAGATTCGCGCTTTGACTTTTTGTTGAATACCCAATTGATAGCTGGCTGGGTATTCATATATAGCAGTAGATTCGCGCTTTGACTCTTTGTTGAATAACCAATTGCTAGCTGTGTGGTTATTCGTATATAGCAGTAGATTCGCGCTTTGACTTTTTGTTGAATAACCAATTGATAGATGTGTGGTTATTCACATATAGCAGTAGATTCGCGCTTTGACTCTTTGTTGAATAACCAATTGATAGCTGTGTGGTTATTCGTATATAGCAGTAGATTCGCGCTTTGGCTCTTTGTTGAATACCCAATTGATAGCTGTGTGGGTATTCGCCTATGGCTATAGATTCGATAATATGGCGGATACCCAACTACTAGCTGGCTGTTTATTCGTACTCTGGCAGTAGATTGAATACCCAACTACCAATCACCAACTAACTGCTAACTTCACACACCTCAGTACTATTGGTAATTATTAGAGTAAGGGTTAAACTAAGTAAGTTACCAGTACTATTGGTAATTATTAGAGTAAGGGTTAAACTAAGTAAGTTACCAGTACTATTGGTATTTATTAGAGTAAGGGTTAAACTAAGTAAGTTACCAGTACTATTGGTCCATTTATCCTGACACCAGCAAGTCAGTCGTTATGCTAATCCTGCAACCGTGAGCGCCAAGGAGGGAAGCCATTTATACCATTTTCAAAGTCTTTGATATGAACCGACCGGGGATCGAACCAGTGACATCCCGCACCGAGGCGGATGCTGTGTCACTACAACACCAATACGCTACTTTGAGTTATGTACTAAAAGAATTAAGAATGGGGCTACAAGCATATGTACTTACAAAGTTGTATGTGTAAAAGGGTTACTTTACTAGATTTCTATCAATCAGATAATGTCCTATAGTTCAAAGTAAATTCGAAGTGTGACATGCCGTCAAAATAACCTCTGAATGTGTATCCTTTATACATATTAAGAAGTGATGTTAATCATGGGCATTATTAAACGATAGATAACTCATCGAAAAAAGCATCACTTGATAATTCAGAGTTAATTCCCTTGCTATACGGTAATCTTTCGATAGCATTGACACTATTTCGAAATTGGACAAACAAAGTAGTTTCACACGAACAAATCAATACGTTTTACAATAGTTTGTATGGATTACTAAAACCTATTGTCTTCTAACTTTCCTTTTTAATTTATATGTAGAATTGTTCTAAACTGAAAAAATACTCGTAGTTCACATTTGAAATGTTTTATATATTCGTGGTGGTTATTGTTGGAGCTAAAGAAACATTGCTCATGGTTTACACTTCGAGACTATTTTAGAGGGTTTCGTTTAATATGGGCCGTTCCACGAGAAAACCAACATTATGGATTCTGCGTAATATATCGACCCAGATCAGACTGCGCCATCCGCGCAGTCTAATCCGGGTCGACACATTCCGTCTCATGGGTATCGAGGTATAGAAAAACGAGTCCTGAAACAGGAAATCCACGGGAGGCACAAAGTTTATGTCTGGGTTAGCCTGCGCGCCATGATTAGGCTGATCCGGGTCGACACTTTACGCAAAATCAACAGTGTTGGTTTTCTCGCTGAACGGCTGATATGTGTTTGATAATAATAGTTATCAAATGTTTTGTCACATAGTTTAACAAAGGAGTGCTGTATTTCAAGGTATGAGTCCAAACCAGTCTACATACCAATGAAAAGATAACTCATATATTTTCTCAAATCAGGTACGGTTGTGTTGTCGCCCTTGACTGGGTCAAAAGGGAAAAGTCTTTATTGGTACCATTCGTCTATTGCCTTGATCGATGAACAACTTTAGCCCGGCTTGATCGAACAAGACTGAATCAGTGACGTAGCTTGATTCATACTGATTAACTGATCTATCTATTGATCGATTGATTGATTTGACTGTGACGCCGTTTACAACAGCATTTCAATTATATGACGGCTGCCATATCATATAACGTGTTTATGGCCTGGGGCTTTAGCCCCTGGTTATATTAGTTATGCCATTTTTTTCGGAGATGGCAGCCTGTTGTTAACACCCTACAACGTATTTTAGGGTGAGACTGTGCGAGGAAAAAGTTCATCTTGGATTCAACAAAACTGCATTTAAAAGGTTAAGATCACACAATAAAGATCATTATAATGTTGTTGGGACATCAATGTAAAACTTAAGGCATGAGTACTCCAATATAAGTTTAACAAATGCTTAGAAATGAAAGCGCCGAGAGGTCAAATATGGAAGCTTATTATCATATCCGCGAAAGGGAACGGAAAAGTACGACTATGTTCGAGTAATTACGGAGAGTGTCCATTTGCCATTGTGAAACAAATCATCATGCCTGATTATACCATTGTGGTTTCGCATTTTACATCTTTTTTTTATATTCTGCAATTTCATATTCCATAACATATTTTACAAACAAAAAAATAAGTTGGCGAATTTTCCCGGAAAGTTTGCGACGAAAAATAAATGGTAAACAAATAAGTCGCGTGACAAATGCAGTGGCAGATGCACTGATGGGGCCCGTATCGGACGATTCACTCCAGGTTTAAATCGAGTGCTCGAGGAATAAATGGAGTGGTGTATCACAGCGATAACATTTTTGTGACAAGTTGCGAGTTCGCAGAAAGAATTTCAACTATTAGCCCCGTGAAGTCCGACTGAAGATGATCAATTGCGACGAAAAGGCTTACAAGAATGTGCCTTATGTCTGTAAATAGAGATATGGATATGAACCTTTATGTTTTCACAAGTCTTCTGCTGCAGATTTATATTGTTTTCAAAAGCATATTTATGAATTAAAAATGTAGCTTAGCTAGTATCACTTAAACACCAGTCATAATTACCTTGCGATAGGTTTGCGAGTAGCTTGCGGCGGATTTTTCGGCATTTTCGGCCGGAACCCGTCGGGACTCCTCGCGGGCATCTAGTTACCTTTAACTTGGACTTAAAACCTCGTCGCAAACTGATCGCACATTAATCGGTTGATGCCTGGCCGATGTCCGGTCAGGCATCAAACATATCAACCGGGCAACCCGAGCGCACTGTGCATGTGCCCGTAAGCGTTGTGTGGCTATTAATGACATTCTCGTAAGAATGTTTGTCTAAATTATACGAAAAAAAACCACAAATGTTTTTTTTCGTTTATGGTAACAGGCGTGAGATTTTTTTTTTTTTTTTTTTTTCAATAACCCATGAAGCTTTCTGAAATGAAACTGGCCAAATCCATGGGGGCCGCCATTTTGGGTATGTATAAAATGAGAAGAAAAACACGGATTGAAAATTATTGTCGTCTTTTTAATTATTTTTTTTAAATTGATATTTTGGGTATGTATAAAATGAGACGAAAAACACGGATTGACAATTATCGTCGTCTTTTTAATCATTTTTTTAAAATCGATATTTAAGATCATTAAAGAGCTGTGAATTAACATTTGTACGAAAAGTTAAAAAATAAATGGAACTCTGTAATAAATATGTTTTCCCGTTCGTCATAAAAACGACAGCATTAGTCTTCTTACGCCCGAACATAAATTTTGACTGTATCGTAGCCAAAGAAGGGCGTGACGTCATTTCCGTAACACTTTAGCTTGGCATAACGTCAATGGAGCGACGTCGTTTCCCGCAAAAAAAGTAGTATCAACATGAAAGACCCCAAATTCCTATACATGAGCTATTGATTCATTCATTCAAAGTATAATTATTTATCAAACATTGTGGCAAAAGGATAACTTTCTCATAAGGAGCAATTGTTCTTTTGGCGACAATCTTTTCCTTAAATCGTCTGTTGCAAAGGCCTCAGAAACCGTCTTTAACAGGGAAAGGGTTTAGCAGAAATGTGACCCCTTACATAATGTGTTCCAGTCATATTGACTGGTTGAAAAAGGCAGTCGCCAGGTGGCATCAGAAAAAGGGCTGATCTATTTGCTTCTTTACCATAATGCAGGTGATCGATTAAGGATCATCTTGGCCCGCATGTTTTAACCTCGTTCATTATAAATGTATTCCTTGATTTTCTGAAAGTCTTTACTTTATTATTTTCTGTTCGTAATAATAGACGACAGCAATACGAATTCTAAATATGGTTTGGTAATGCAAGAAACATGACATTAACATTATTATTGTCTAGTCAATTACTTATAAATCCTGTTTTATGGCCAAAGTATGCTCTTTAAATTTTGTCTATAATTATCTTGCGTTTTTTTTTCGTAAATAGGTAGCACCTATAGATATATTATCTAAGTCAAATTTGAATATGGGTCATATTGGGTCAAAAAATAGGTCACTAGGCCAAATTGAAGGGAAATCTTGTTAACAATCTAGAGGCTGCATTTTTAACTTCAGTATGTTAAAGCTGTACCAGAATATTTGTCTTGGTGATATGTAGGCAAAGTCCGAATATTGGTCATGTCTATGTCACTTGTCCAAATTGAAAGAAAATATCGTTAACACAGTACAAGCCGCATGTTTTGCTTCAGCAGTTTAAAATTAGGTCAGAATGTTTATCTTAATGATATCTAGGCCAAGTTCGAATATCGGTCACCCGGGTCACAAGACCAAATTGAGGAAAAATCTTGTTAACACTCTAGCATTTTTTTTCTATGACAGCTTGAAATTGTGTTTGAATGATATATAGGTCAAGTTAGAATAGTGGTCATATTGAGTCAGAGTATAGGGCACTACATATACGCCAATTTGAAGAGTAATCTTGTTAACACTCTGGATACTGCATTCTTAACTTGAACATGTTGAAACTTTGTCAGAATGTTTGTTTTGATGACATGTAGGCTAAGTTTAAATATTGGTAATACCTGCTCAAAATCTAGGTCACTAGGCGACATTGAAGGAAAATCTTGTTAACACTATAGAAGCCGCATTTTGTCAGAATGTCTTTCTTAATGATATCTAGGCAAAGTTCGAATATGGGTCATATTGGGTTTATCAGAATGTTTGTCTTGATTACATGTAGGCCAAGTTTGAATATTGGTCATGCCTGCTCAAAATCTAGGTCACTAGGCGACATTGAAGGAAAATCTTGTTATCACTGTAGAAGGCGCATTTTGTTAGAATGTTTTTCTTAATGATATCTCGGCAAAGTTCGAATATGGGTCATATTGGGTTTAAAACTAGATCAATAGGTCAAATTGAAAGAAAATATTGTTAAAGCTCCGGAGGCCGCATATTCACGTTCAGAAAACTGTATGTTTGTCAGAATGTTTGGCTTGATGATATCTAGTTCATGTTCGAATATTGAAGGAAATGAAGGAAAATCTTGATAACACTCATGAGGTTGCATTTTGAATCTTTGTCAGAATAATTGTCTTGATAAGTTTTGCAGTGATCAAACACTTTCTCATAGTCTATTACATGGTTAAGAGAAGTTTACTTGATGGAAGTTGATTTAACATTGTCATATTCTCTCAATGTAATAAGGCGGAAACTTCAAAGTATTCTGTCCAAACCTGCTGCCAAATTTTCCTTTGATTCGTCATGTCTTTAATGTGTGAGCTCTCGCACTCAGGTTAGCGATATATTGCCAACAATGTCCTCCTGTTTTCAAATTGGCAGTTTGATACTACTTACTGTTTTTGATATGATCTTTCAACTTCTTAACAATAAATACATAAACATAAGCTGCAATTGTTATTTCTTTTCAAACTCATATACTTCTCCAACCTTCATGCAGACCCTAGGCCTTTATCACTTTCTGCGCTTTGATATATCTAAGAAAACGTTTGTCTCTTTTATGCCTTTAAGAAAAAAACAGTTTCATGCTTTGCCCAGTCTTTGATACCAATATGATTTTCAGCTTGGAAAAACACACCTTTTTAAGTCATGATTTGAGATTTCTGTGTTCCATAACTCTGTCTTGTATTAAGCATGACCCTTTTCGACTTAGAAAGCTATGGTTATAATCTCTCTGAAATCTTGCAATGTTCTAAGGGAGACAATTTTGGAAAAGTAATTTATTTTATGGTCCAGGGGAAGCAACTTTAGGAAATGAGATATATCAGAAGCACGTGTAATTTCCCCTAGAGCATTGCTTTACCTAAAATACAGAGACCAAAAACAAGCGTCTTAGCTAACTTATCCAGCAATGGTCTAAGGGAGACAACTTTTGAAAAATGCAATCAATTTTATTGCTTAAGGGAAACAACTTTAGAAAATGAAATATATCAGAAGTCCCTAGATCATAAAATCATTTAAATACAAAAACGACCGTCTTAGTCTGCAATGGTCTAAGGGAGACAACTTTTGAAAAAGGATATCAATTTTCAGTCTAAGGGAAACAACTATAGAAAATGAAACATATCTGAAACACGAGTTATTTCCCTAGACCATTCAATTTCTAAAACCGGATCGGATCAGCGCCGTCTTAGCTCAGCTGCCCGGCAATGGTCTAAAGGAGAAACTTTTGAAATTGTAATTAATTTAATTGTCTAATGGAAACAAATTAGAAAACTTAAATCATAAGAAGCACGAGTTATTTCCCCTACGCCATTACATTTCTGAAGTCGGATCATATTAGCGCTTTACATAACATACAAAGACCCAAAACAAGCGTCTTAGCTAACCTATCCTGCAATGGTCTAAGGGAGACAACTTTTTTTTTTTTTTATTAATTTCATGGTCCAAGGGAAACAACTATAGAAGATGAAATATATCAGAAGCACGAGTTATACCATAAAATCATTAAAATACAAATAAACGACCGTCTTAGGAAGGCTATTCTGCAATGGTCTAAGGGAGACATCTTTTGCAAAATGATATCAATTTTATGATCTAAGGGTAATTACTAGAGAAAAGGTAATATATCTGAAGTACGAGTGATTTCCCATATTCGATAAAATCATTAAAACACAAAAATGACCGTCTTAGTCTGCAATGGTCTCAGGGAGACACATTTTATCAATTTTAAGGTCTAAGGGAAACAACTATAGAAAATAAAATATGTCTGAAGAACAAGTTATTTCCCCTAGACCATTGATTTCTGAAATCGGATCATTTAACCGCCGTCTTAGCTCAGATGCCCTGCAATGGTCTAAGGGTGATAATTTTTGACAAATGTTATTTGTTTTATGGTCTAAGGGAAACAACTTTAGAAAATGAAATATATATAATAAACACGAGTTAATTCCCATAGACCATAACATATAAGAGCAAAAAACAAAAAACAAGCGTCTTAGCAATGGTCTAAAGGAGAAAACTTTTGAAAATTGTAATAAGTTTAATGGTCTGATGGAAACAACTTTAGAAAATGAAATAAACCAGAGGCACGATTTATTTCCCCTTGATCATTACATTACTGAAGTCGGATCATATAAGCGCTTTACATAACATACAAAGACGTCATAGCTAATCTTTGCTACAATGGCATAAGGGAGACAACTTTTAAAAAATGTAAGTAATTTTATGGTCTAGGGGAAACAACTCTAGACAATGAAATATACCAGAAGCACGAGTTAATTCCCCTAGCCCAAAATCATTAAAATACAAGAACGACCGTCCTTAGAACGCTATTCTGCAATGGTCTAAGGGAGACAACTTTTGAAAATGAAATGTATCTGAAGCACGAGTGAATTCCTCTAGACCATAACATCATTAAATACAAAAACGACCGTCTTAGTCTGGAATGGTCTAAGGGAGACAACTTTTGAAAAATGTAAGTAATTTTATGGTCTAGGGGAAACAACTCTAGACAATGAAATATAACAGAAGCACGAGTTAATTCCCCTAGCCCAAAATCATTAAAATACAAGAACGACCGTCCTTAGAACGCTATTCTGCAATGGTCTAAGGGAGACAACTTTTGAAAATGAAATGTATCTGAAGCACGAGTGAATTTCTCTAGACCATAACATCATTAAATACAAAAACGACCGTCTTAGTCTGCAATGGTCTAAGGGAGACAACTTTTGAAAAATGTAAGTAATTTTATGGTCTAGGGGAAACAACTCTAGACAATGAAATATACCAGAAGCACGAGTTAATTCCCCTGGCCCAAAATCATTTAAATACAAGAACGACCGTCCTTAGAACGCTATTCTGCAATGGTCTAAGGGAGACAACTTTTGAACAATGATATCAATTTTATGGTCTACGGGAAACAACTATAGAAAATGAAATATATATAAGAACAAGAGTTATTTCCCCTAGTCAATAAAGTTCAAGAGGTTTACATAACATACAAAGAGCAAATCAAGTGTCTTAGCTAAGCTATCTTGCAATGGTCTAAGGTATCCAACTTTTGAAAATTGTAATTAATTTAATGGTCTAATAGAAAATGAAATTTACCAGAATCACGAGTTATTTCCCCTGGACCATTACATTTCTGAAGTCGGATCATGTAATCGCTTTACATAAAATACAAAGATTCAAAGAAAGCCTCTTAGCTTAGCTATCCTGCAATGGTCTTAGGTAAACAACTTTTGAAAAAAGGGAACAACGTAAACAAATATATCAGAAGCAAGAGTAATTAACCATAGAAAATAACATTTCTGAAATCGTATCATTTCAGCGCTTTACATAAACAAAGACATATAAAAAATATATAACATATATGTCTCTGCATAAAACACAGAGACCAAAAGAAATCAATCTTGAAATTCTTAGTACGAATGTTCTGCTATCTTACAAGCTCCATTAAAAGGTCTCTTTTTAAAACTTCCTTTTTGTTTAATAATGAATATTGCACTTCATGTCTTTTGTAGCACAATAATGCTTTTTGGATTGGTCACAATTCCCTTTAATCATGGAGTGCGAAACAAAAAGGATATCAGGCTACCTAAATTGTGTAAATTTAAAGTATTTAGCTTCGACTGTGTTCATATTGACACACAAACACAGCAGAAGAGACATTGTATAACATCGTAAAAAATCATAAACATTGTTCATGATTAGTAATCTATCCTTTTGCCAGAATTTATTTAATTTTGTTCAATAGAAGCATACATATTTACTTGTAGAGAATGAACATATGTTTTAACCTAGACGTTTTAAATGTCGTCTGCTGAAGATTTGCTGTTTGGTTGAAAAAGGATAGGACCCGTCCAAAAGTTAGATTTAAATAAACAAGAACATCACAAGCGAATGCCAAAGCACGTCTTCTTTTTTCTAAGTCGAAAAAAGGGGCATAACAAAATAATCATTGAAGCCAGAGTTATGTGACTTGGCAAGGACATGCGTATTGTTCCCAGGAACATGTGTACCAAGTTTCACTCGTAAATGTATGACGGTTTTCGAGTCATGAGGTAAGGTTAACGTTTTGAGACGACTACGACGACTACGACGACTACGACGACGCCAAAGATATCACAATACCTCGACTTGTTTTCTTCGAATAATAGACGAGATTAAAACGCTTCGATGGTGTAGTGGTAGAGCATCCAAGTCGGGTGCGAAAGGTCTCGGGTTTTATCAACAACTTTAAAATGGTAGTAATGGCTTTCCTTCCTAGGCTATCGGAATTGTTACGTCTGCATTATAACAGATAAATGATGGGGTAGTAGTACTGGGGTAACGTAGGCAGGAAAGACGAGATATATAGAGGATATGTGTTTGTTTTGAGCGGATATGGAATATATTTCATCGAGAAGTGATACAATTGAATATTTTCACGAGCGCGTACCGCATATTTTATGATTATTGATGATGAGATTATGGAACTATTTGGTGTCTTCGTACCTGTTCACACGCGGACAAATCTGTGTGAATGTATTTGTTTACTACACAAAATGTCAGACAATGACAATAAGTCCGATATGTTAAATTTACGGAACACGGAATTATACATGGGTATAGATAAGATAAGGTTTTTATCACATGACAATGCTTGTATCCGATCGAATAATATACCCATTACGTATTTCCTTATATATATAACGTGTGTAGTATAACATGACCGGAAACTAGGAAAATGACGTCATACCTATATCACTCACAGTGTGAGTGATATTGATTATATCTCACTGATAGAACTCAGTATCTCATCGTTTAGCATTAAATAAAACTGAATACTCGGTCAATGCTGTATAAAACACAATACAAACAATCCAACTAACAAATATTAGACGACGAAGAATACATATGAGCCGTCCCGCGAGAAAACCAACATTGTGGACTCTTCGTAAAGTAACGACCCGGATCAGCCTAATCATGCCGCGCAGGCTAACCCGGACGTACACTTTTAGCCTCCTGTGGATTTTCTGTTTCAGGAATCATTACTCTATACCATTATCATTCTACAACGGAATGTGTCGGCCCGGATTAGCCTGCGCAAACTGCGCAGGCTAATCTGGGTCGATACATTACGCAGAGGCCATAATGTTGGGTTTTCTCGTGGAACGGCTCATATATGTCTGTCCTCAAATTTAGAAAATCGATTACCGCCAATGCACGTAAATTTCTCTGTCAATGACAGGAGTGTCTATGAACGGCGTGATTTATATAAGACAATTCACGTTGTTCTTTACCTGACCCCTAGAATAACCCCTAGACTAATTTGAATCCTGTCACGTATATAATTCTTTGAGAGAAAAAGTATGGCTTCGACTCAGGAAAATGGTCCTTCTGTCTACTTTTAAATGACATTCGTGGTGTAGTGTTAGAGCGTACGCCTCTAGTGCGGTACTTCGCGAGTTCGATCCCCGACCAGGTCATTTATTAAATTTACGCACGATTGATATCCGTTGCATTTCACGAAGTGGCATGCCAAATCAATGGCTTGTTTTTAATACATTGTTTAAAGATGAGTTATGTTTTAGATATACGCGCTTTAAGACAGTTAATCGTACCACCTGCATGGTGACGGTTGAGATCTGCAACCTGCCTAGCGTTGCAGATTAATCTGCTTTCAACTATTGTTCCGTTATATCACGGCGGGTAAACTACCAGTACTGATTGTCCTCTAATCCTGACACCAGCGAGTCAGCCGCAATGGTAATGCCACGATCCTGAGCACCAAGGAAGGTAGCCATTACTACTATTTTTAGAGTATTTTGTATAACCCGGCCGGGGATTGAATCCACGACCTCCCGCATCCGAGACGGACGCTCTACCACTACACCGCCGAAACGAGAAAACCAACATTGTGGACTCTGTGTAAAGTATTGACCCGGATCAGCCTAAGCTTACGACCGACTGGTTCACGAGAACTTGTTAGAAATTGGAATAATTCCAGTCTAAGGAAATAAATTACGACCGACTGGTTAACGAGAAATTGTTAGTAATGGGACTGTGTCCAATCTAATGAAATAAAATACTATCGACTGGTTTACGAGAATTTGTTTGTAATGGGACTGTTACCAGTCTATGAAATAAATTACGACCGACTGGTTTACGAGAACTTATTTGTAATGGGACTGTTACCAGTCTAAGAAATAAATTACGTCTTATGGGACTGATTCCAGTCTAAGGAAATAAATTACGATTGACTGGTTAACGAGAACTTGTTTGTAATGGGACTGTTACCAGTCTAAGAAATAAATTACGACTTATGGGACTGAGAAATAAATTACAAGAACATGTTTGTAATGGGACTGTATTCAGTCTAAGATAATAAATTACGACCGACTGGTTAACAAGAACACGCTAGAGTTTTGGGACTGTATTCAGTCTAAGATATTAAATTACGGCCAACTGGATTACGAGAAATTGCTAGTATTGGGACTGTATTGAGTCTAAGATAATAAATTACGACCGACTGGATTACAAGAACTTGTTAGTTACGGGACTGATTCCAGTCTAAAGAAATAAATTACGACTGACTGGTTAACAAGAACTTGCTGGTAATGGGACTGGCACCAGTCTAAGGAAATTAATTACGACCGACTGGTTAACGACAGGTGTTGCGTGATAGAGAGCAAGTAACGCGAAGGTCTTCCGTGACAAATTCGGATTTCAACCTCGGATGACCGGAAAAATACATAATCGATTTTCATTTCACTGGAATTTCGAAGACGTATATTGACTTGAAGCCGTGCATTCATTTAAATGTTTAGAGATACATGTTTTAGCATTATATACAATCTTCAAAAGATCAAGACATCTGAAAATAATTTTCAGTATTAAGGAGCTATTATTGCAAAAGAAATTGACGTAATTCTAAGCTGATATTGAAAATACTTTTACATCAGGGACTGATTCCAGGCTTGTGTGGCTACAGACTCCAGAAGCCACATAGGGTTGGTTTCCAAGCTTGTTCGCGGTAAATCATTTACTGACATGGAACCAGCTATTTTAAACCAGCGTTTCGGGGGTCATAATGCATCTGCGTACACTGAAGACTCTCCTGTCACGCCTATAACATAGACCTATAACATAGACCATAATGTATACCCTGACATAAAGATAAACATTTAGCCTTATTGCATTGTTCTAAATGCGCCACGTTAAAATGTTAAGTGATTTGGTGTCTGAACGCATCTGCTCACCCTGAAGACCGACCGCCTATAACATGATATTTTACAGATCATAATGTATACCCTGACATAAAGATAGACATTTAGCCATATTGCATTTTTTCGAAATGCGCCACGTTAAGTGATTTGGTGTCTGATCGCAACTGTGCACTCTGAAGACAGACCGCCTATAACATGATGTTTTATAAACCGTACTGCAGATAGACATGTGGCCTTATTGCCTTTCTCTAAATATGCCACGTACAACGATGTGTTGTTTTAATGCATCTGTAAATACAGAAACCCAGAAACCTGCGCATTGGCAAAGTTACACAAGTGTCTTCACTGTTCGCCTATATGTTATATAGACCATAATGAATGTGAATTTTGACATACAATCTAGAATGTGTCGGCCCGGATTAGCCTGCGCATAATGTTGGTTTTCTCGCGGGACGGCTGAAGTCCCTTTTTATGATGTCATTTTGGAATAAGTCCCCCAAAATGTCAGACTCTGCTCAAACAGAGACGAGTGCTGTCAATCCATTGATGTATGTGTTCGAATCCCAGCTCGGCCAACATTCTTTTCGAGGTTACACAAAAGTCATTGTGACAAGCCTCTTTTACCTTTCGCCAATGGGCTAACAGTCTATATTGAAAATCAACCAGTTGCTTGGAAAGTATGTTGTGCGGAGTTCTGTTGTGGGCAAGCCAGAAAACAAATGAGTGGGTGAACTGGCAGCCCTGAAATGACTGGAAAATTGTTTAAATACTAAGTATTTATTAATAAGAATTATATATTTAATTTGTTTTCAAAATGAACATAACCTATTAATTTCATTCATAGAGATTATCCATATTGTAGCCGTCTCTCGAGAAAACCATCATTGTAGTATCTGCGTAAAGTATAGGCCCGGACCAGCATAAGCATGCCGCGCAGGCTTACCCGGATAGACACCTTTCGCCTCCTGTGGATTTTCTGTTTCAGGAATCATTACTCTATACCTCTATCCCCCTGAAACGGAATGTGTCGGCCCGGATCAGTCTGCGCGGACTGCGCAGGCTGATCTGGATCGATATATTACGCAGGGGCCATAATGTTGGTTTTCACGCGGGACGGCTTATTTGATGTTGCTTGTCTGCATAGTGTTTTACACCGCTGTAAAAAGAACACGGCTATATATATCACGGCGTTTCCTTTGGGGGTGAATTAGAAGTATTATTGGTTCGCATATTCTGACACCAACGAGACAACGGTAACGCTAACCCGCAATCCGGAGCGCCAAAGAAAGACATTCATTACTACGTGTACCATTTGTAGAGTATCCCATATGTTTGTGTATGTGTTTTCAAAGTCCTCCGCTGCTGACTTGTTGTATGCAGGAAGGTATGCGGGAAGGTATGCGGGAAGGTGCTGCAAACGTCGCAACGTCCGAGGGATCGTATACTTGGTAATATATATAATACAAAAAAAAATAATAATAAAGGCTTTATTTATAGAGGACACTCATTGGACAGAGTACATGTATGCAAGTCAATCTTCCACGAGGGCCTCACACATAAACAAAATGGAACGAAACATGAACAAACGTGTGTTACATATGAACTACTCAATGTTACAATTATACACGCGTTTATAAATATGGACTTAGAATTGATTTGTCTATTACTGTATCGTATAGCAGCCACAGATCTAAATATTGTGCATAGTTTCATGAAATACAATTGTACTACAATTATCATTGAATTAAGATTGATAATTGTAGTACAATTGTATTTCATGAATCTATGCACAATATTTAGATTTGTGGCTGTTCTACGATACAGTAATCGACATATCAATCTTAAGTCCATATTAATATGTACATAATTATTATTATTAAAATATCTAGAATTTGCGGAATTGTTATTTTATGATATTTTTTATTGTAAGTGTGTGTGTAATTGAACAAAAAGATGTGTAAAATGTCGTCGAGATCAGTTAAATATTTTGTATAAATAACCTATTGCAAATAAGTGATAGATTATTTTGTGTTTTACGCTGCTTTCATTAATTATTCAGTTATATCAATGCATTTCCTGTGTAAGTAACCAGTACAAGTGTTCCATTTATCCTGACACCAGCCAATCAGTCGTAATGCAAACCCAAGAAAGGCAGCCACTATTACCAGTTTTAAAGTCCTTGGTATGACTCGGTTGGGGATTGAACCTGTGACCTCCCACTCCCGAGACAGACGCTATACTACTACACCACTGAGGCGGTTAACATCAAATAAGATCGAGTGGTTAGCGTCGGGGATTTGAAACCGGGTATCCCGGGTTCGATCCCCAGTCGCGGCACTACGGTCATGGTGGAATTTTCTAGCCTAGTACATATTTGTTTACTCATCAAATGAATAAGTGAACTGTCGCCGTGATATAACTGAAATAATGTTGAAAACGACGTAAAACCCCAATAAAACAAACAAAACTTCAAATAAGTAGGGTCTATGATTTAGTATGATCTATGATTTAGTGAGCCAATCCTCCTCGTATGTAGATTTTCTGCCTGGATCTGTACGCAGTGTGACCGGAGATTGATAAATCACGCACAATTCATTGTCTCGCAGTTCATTCTCTTTAACCTTTTAACCCCCGTTTCCACAACGTAGCACACATTACGTTGAAACACATTAATACCAAAGTATGACGGAAGAAGGGAAAGTTCATGTATAGATTATTTATTGAGTTGAAAACATTGTGGCAAAATGAGACGTCTACATTATGAGCAATTTTGCTTTTTTTTTTGGTCACAATGTTTTCAAAAGTCTGACTTTGTTTAGCTGGATATCACAAATTATTGAAGTGGCACAAACCTTTTTGGAAATAGTTTCATTGTTTAAGCGTCAATGTTTGCTTCTCTTATCAGATGCATGTACCAAACACATGTAATAGCAAAAAGGTATTACATTCACTTTATTCAAACATAATTCTATAGAAACTATTCTCACACCTAAACAAATTACTCAACAAAACCCTATGTTGTGGGTACTCATAAGAATCGTCTCACTGAGACGGTTCTTTTGAGTACCCACAACATAGGGTTTGACAGTCAAATAAGAATTTTAGAACATAAAAAAATGCCCCTTATCTAGACGTTCTACCTAAACACCTGTTATCATGTCCTTTACATTTCAATTATTTATTCTTTCTTACTAGAGTCTACCAGGGATTGGATAGAGCTATTTGAGACTTGTCGTGCTAAAGGCGTTTTATTGCATTTCCATTAAATTAAGGCAGAACATCTAAAATTTGCTCGGTGATTTCCGTATAAAGTTGTTCGAGATTTGACCGACAATGCCACGAACAATACCACGAAAAATACCGATCTCGCTCGACTTCAGGCGGAAATTATCGTAAACAGATACAGTTTGTCATACGGAAACCGCCGAACCGATATGAAGTGCTACACAAGGTCATTAAACGGAGGTTAAACGCGACGGTTTCTATTCACTGATCTGTGATTGGCTAAACCGTGTTACATGTATATAGCAAATCGGAACTCTTGTTTCATTGACATTTACAATGGCATACACATCGACTTTGCGTTGGCCGTTACGTGTATGTCCCTGTTTGTGTAGACAGACATTGAAGACTCCGACAAGACAGTGAACCCTCATTCTTCGTACCGTCTCCGTGGTGTGATGGTTAGAGCGTCCGCCCTTTGGAGCGAGAGATCAGGGTTCGATTCTTGGTCGGGTTATACCAACGATTTTGAACAATGATACCCATTGCTTCTCGCCTTGGCACTCAGGTTTTCAAGAAAAGTACAGAGAAGTTCCATATTCTTGTCCAATGTATTTTCAAATTCGTCTGCTTCTGATTGGGATTCTTGATTGTATGTGGGAAACTTTTAATTAACATCTGCAGGGCCTTGGATTTCGAAATAGAATCTATAATTTCTGTTATAGTAAATACATTTTAAGACAATATTTTGTTGACCCTTTCCCACATACAACACATTTTCAGCAGAGGACTGATGCATCGGTTTCAAGATAACTGATACCGGTAGTAGAACTGGTAACTAACCCAGTAAATGCCTTGGTATAACTAAACAACTATTGAAAGTGGTGTTAAACACCGTTCCAACAAACAAACAAACAAACACATAGCTGTTCACGAAAGCTGTACCACCATTGTTGCACTAGTGCGTCATACCATCGTCTTTCAAAAATGATACCCATTGCTTCTCGACTTGACACTCAGCAGGATTATTGATACCGATAGAAGTATCGGTAATTTAACCAGTAAGCGCCTTGGTATAACTGAAATACTATTGAAAGTGGAGTTAAACACCGTTCCAACAAACACACAAACAAACACATCGCTGTTCACGAAAGCTGTACCCCCATTGTTGCACTAGAGAGACATATACCAACGTCTTTAACAATGATACCCAATTCTTCTTGCCTTGGCACTCAGCAGTATTATTGATACCGGTAGAAGTACCGGTAATTTACCCAGTAAACGCCTCCTTGGTATAACTGAAATACTATTGAAAGTTGCGTTAATCACCGTTCAAACAAACAAACAAATCGCTGTTCACGAAAGTTGCACCACCATTGTTGCACTAGAGCGTCATACCAACGTCTTTAACAATGATACCCAATGCTTCTTGCCTTGGCACTCAGCAGGATTATTGATACCGGTAGAAGTACAGGTAATTTACATAGTAAGCGCCTTGGTATAACTGAAAATACTATTGAAAGTGGCGTTAATCACCGTTCAAACAAACAAACAAATCGCTGTTCACGAAAGCTGTACTACCATTTTTGCACTAGAGCGTCATACCAAAGTCTTTAACAATGATACCCTATGATTCTTGCCTTGGCACTCAGCAGAATTATTGATACCGGTAGAAGTACAGGTAATTTACATAGTAAGCGCCTTGGTAAAACTGAAATACTATTGAAAGTGGCGTTAAACACCGTTCCAACAAACAAACAAACAAACAAACAAACAAACAAACAAATCGCTGTTCACGAAAGCTGTACTACCATTTGCACTACGCGTAACAATTCCTACATTCCAGTACATTCCAGTCACGATCATTTCCTAATATATCTCTATAATTGAAAGAAAATGGAAGTCTGATTGGACTTGTATGCCCTTTGTCTGCTTCGAGATAATTGCATTCAATAATAACAGCAGGGCTGTCGAGACAAAAACACAGTGAGACAGTCTATACCTCTAACTATACCGTTTGAACCACGCCAATAATACATTTCGTCACGTAATATATATGTATGTGTTCGTTCACATACCATGTTTTGCAATTCTAAAACCGTTTACAACTTAATCCAAGACATAACTTAACTTTTATGAAACACTATCCAGGCAATTGCGACGATTTTTATTTCCGATGGTTACTTCCGGATATAGACGAGTGTTGCTAGCATGTACATCTTCCTACGATGAGGTTCGTTACTATGAGCTTATGACGTAGACAGTGGAATTACTGGCTTAATTGACAATTGATATTGGACACGTCTGTACCGTGATTGAATTTTCTCCCGGGAAAATATCTAAAATGTTATCCTACGTGTATTTGAATTGTGTTGTAGATCAATAAGGCAACGCAAACGTCATGCCGTCAAGCATTTCATATGTTATCTAGACACACGACGAGCAAGAGCGGGATTGTCCCTATACCTCTATATGTGCAGATAGGACTAGTCTTGTGCAGTGAATCGATCGTGTTTTCATACATATGCAGAGGTCCAGATAAGGAAGGGAATTCAGCTCTTATTCCCACAATTATTCTCTTGTTATTAGAGCAAACCCTATGGTGTTGGTACTCAAAATAATCGTCTCACTGAGACGATTCTTTTGAGTACCCACAACATAGGGTTAGAGGGTCAAATAAGGATTTAAGAACATGCAAAACGCCCCTTATCTAGAGCTATGCATGTGTATACCATAACAGATGACCGCCTCGGTGCGGGAGGTCGCGGGTTCGATCCCCGATCGGGTCATACCAAAGATTTGGCTCCCTCCTTGACGCTCAGGATTGTGGGTAAGCATTACGACTGACTGGCTTGTATCAGGATAAATGGACCAGTAGTACCGGTAACGTCACAAGAGGCGCCGTGATATAACTGTAAATTGTTGAAAATGGCGTAAAGCACCAATCAACCATGACAGATGTATTCGTGTGCAACTACGAGTGCTCTTGCCATTTTCATGCCGTCTTTTCTTGAGGAATCAACAGCGAGACCGACGCGTCTATTCTAGAAAAGATCGAACTGCTCATCCTATAATCCTTAGCTCAATGCGGGGAAACCAGTACTGATACTTAAAGAGTGATATGACCCGACCCGGGATCAAACCTGTTTCTCCCGCTAAAGCTTATTCAATATACTTGGTTTTGATATTTTCATTTCACCAATATAAAGCGGATCATTCCATAAATATAATTGGTTCATTTCACCAATATCAGCTGGTTCATTCCATCAATATAAAGTGGTTCTTTTCCTCAATATAATGCGGTTCATTCCACCAATATAAAGCAATTTCTTTTACCAATATAAAGTGGTTCATTCCACTAATACAAAGCGATTCATTGAACAAATATAACGTGGATCATTTCATCTATATAAAGCGATTCATTCAACCAACATAAAATGAATCATTCCACTAATATATTGCAATTCATTCAACCAATATAAAGCGATTCATTCCACCAATATCAAGCGATTCATTCCACCAATATAAAGCGATTCATTCTACCAATATCAAGCGATTCATTACACCAATATGAAGTGGTTCTTTTCCTCAATATAATGCAGTTTATTCCATCAATATACCAATATAATATGGTTCATTCCCCCAATATAAAGCGATTCATTCAACCAATATTAAATGGTTAGTTCCAGCAATAGGAAGCCATCTATTTGACCAATACAAAGCGATTAATTCCACCAATATCAAGCGATTCATTACACCAATATAAAGTTGTTAAATCGACCAATATAAAGCGGTTCATTCCACCAATATAATGTGGTTCATTTCACCAATATCATGCGATCATCCATCAATATAATGCGGTTTATTTCACCAATACATGTATCATGCGGTTCATTCTACCAATACAATGCGGTTTATTTCACCAATATAATGCGGTTCATTCTACCAATATAATGCGGTTCATAGCAACAATATAAAGCGACTCATTCTAACAATATAAAGTGGTTCATTCCACCAATATAAAGCAATTAATTTCACCAAGGTAATGCGGTTCATTTCAGCAATATAATGCGGTTCATTCTATTAATACTTATAAAGTGTTTGATTACACCGATATGTAAAGGTTCAATTCATCAACAATAAAATGTTAATATCACCAATATAAAGTGGTTCATTCCACCAATATAAAGCAATTAATTTCACCAAGGTAATGTGGTTCATTTTACCAATATAATGCGGTTCATTCTATCAATACTTACATATATAAAGTGTTTGATTACACCAATATGTAAAGGTTCAATTCATCAGCAATAAAAATGTTAATATCACCAATATAAAATGGTTCATTTCACCACTATCAAGCGGTTCATTTAACCACAATAAGGTGGTCGGATTCATGCCCTTTACTGAATCAATCGTGATTGATCTGTAGGTGCACACTATTTGAAACCGATTGTTACACTGCTTAGAAGCACATTATTCTAGATGCGCTTAACTGTTTTTCCCGAAAATTCAAAGAACGCTTCTTAAACTGGAATGCAAACAATAGACGATTTAATATTATTCTGACTGAGCAAAATAATTGACGGATATGAATGTTCCTTCCGCTTACACGTGATCCCCGAGCGCATGTTCTTGAATAGCGCGACTCGTTGTTTGACACGTCGTGTCTGAAATGGTGTTATTTTTTATGCGATCCGAAATACAATTATTACGGTTATTGTTCCCCAAACAATGCATAATAAATGGTGAAGTAATTTGTATTCCTGTTGCCTTGTCTTGATTGGATTGTCAAACTCTATTCTTGGAAATTCTCCGCGCGTGGGTTCCATGGGATGAATAAACCGGGTATTAACATTAAGAATAACAAAGTAACATTATTTCTCCATTTTGCCTGACACAATCGTAAAATCTTTAATCCAAAAGACGATAACTTTAAACTGAGACATCATTCTTCACTGATCTAATACGAGTGTGTTTTTTCTGCAGCGAAGTATAAACTCTGATTGAACCCTTTCGCTGCAAAGGGCAATTAAAGACTTAAAAACAATGCAGATTCATGTGCAACGGCTCGTAACAAGCTGTCTCTCCTGAAATTTGCATTGTTTGCAACTTAGACATTAAATGTCCTGCTGGACCAAAACTGGAGTGGTCCACTTTTCAACATGGAAGAGTCGATTGTGTGATATTGTACAAACGCTTATGGAATCCTGTCATTCAAAGAACTTATTTAAAAAAAGTTGTTGGGAATTGTACATTGAATACGAATCAAAGTGTTGAAAGTCCAGATAATATGATATTAACGCAAATACCAATCTCATTAAATTCAGGCCCAACTACTTCGTTGACCCTATATTGGATCTGACGACACCACATACTAGGCCGATTCCATGTGACCATATTCACTTAAGAAATCGCAAACAGATGAGTGTTGTGTCCATTGAAATCGCACAATAATTTCAATGCAAGGAACTCTCGATACTCACCGCGCTTCTATGTCATTTTTATTATTGTGGGTCATATCCCCTGTTTTATACCTTACGATTTTGTAGTCGACAATGTGATAGGCTTACGTAGAGGTCAATCTGAGACGACCCATATGAGACAGTCATCAGATCTAAATACGAGCGATCAAAGTTTAGGTATGGTTGCAAGAGTACTAGTACGGCCATAATATGAATCGTTTATATGCAAAGAATGTGTAAGGTAAAATCAAAGGATTCTTTAGGGCAAAAAGTACCCTAATCAAACGAAAAGAAATTAATTTGCAATTTAAAAAAATCCTACGATCGCAAAATTAATGCTGAAGTTAAAAGTAAATTAGACCAAGGTTGGCGAATCCGATGATAAAATAATTTAAATTACAGCTACTTTTACAGAAAATACATTATGATGCGATTGAAGTATATGGAAACCGTAAGCTATCGTGTTCTTTTGTGCAAGGTGTTTAACGCCGCTTTCTACGGCATTACAGTTATATCACGGTGTTTCAAGCGTAACCCATCGTATCGATGCTTTTTATCCCGAAATCGTTGTATCGGACGTAATGACATTACAGCAACCCCGAGCCCCAACGGAAGAAGTCAGTTAGTTAACGTAAATGTAACATGCGTGGCAATTAACCACCAAAGAAGTTGACAGTCAGTGAGCTTATAAAGGCAAATCAGCTGACTGACTAATCGTCGACCAATACTGTTCTTACAATGGTAATTTATCCTTCGACTGCGGGAAACTAATGTTTGAAGCCTTTGCCACCAGTATAGAGCATATTCAGCGGACGCATGTGCACCCTCTGATTAGGCTCTATACCGTTGTCTACTCATCTGAATATCTTCATGTTGATTTTCCTAGAATTGGCTGCCAGCTCTTCCAAATCTAAAACTGGACAAATGCGTTTAAAAAACTCACCTGGTGGACTAGGAAATAAAGACAGGTAGGAATATACAAATCAGTCGGAAAAAAACTATAACAGAAATGTCTGTGCATTCATGGTAAGCATCTTCATTGATGCTGCCTAACATAAGTTTCTGTAAACCTTTTCTTATGTCGCAAATACCTACAGGTTGGGTTTAGCAGGGCGCCACTTAATTGTAATATATAGGGAATAGGGTGTTGCTGTAGTAATACCCGGTGTTATATTGTACTGCGAGGGGCGTGGTAAACTGATATCTCGCGAGGCCGAAGGTAGACAGAGATGTCAAAATGTCAACGCCAAGATTAGACGACTACAAAGTTTGATAACGCAAAACGCAACTGCAACTTTTTTCTTATATATATAAATATATCCTGTAAAAGCTTTTAGACCGAATAAAAGACTTTAAATAACGAAATTACATAATTTACACATGAAATACAATGTATGATTGGCGAGTGAATCACGTCCCACTTCCGCATTATAATATTTCAATGACGTCACATCATATTTCAATAATATCACATCATATATCAAGGACGTCACATCATATTTCAATAATATCACATCATATATCAAGGACGTCACATCATATTTCAATAATATCACATCATATATCAAGGACGTCACATCATATTTCAATAATATCACATCATATATCAATGACGTCACATCATATTACAATAATATCACATCATATATCAAGGACGTCACATCATAATACAATGACGTACCATTACCATAATTGAAAACGGAATTTTAAATCGTCATGTTTGAATTGCGCATGTATTTGCTCCTCAACATGTCCAGGTATATACAGTACTTATTTAGTATACTTCGGTCTTCGAGATTCACGCTCCTAAGCATTTAACGAAACACCCTTTCAAGTGACTGCTAATACAAATTTATCAGGTTTGATCCCCAGTCGCACCGATCATGGCGTCGTGCCCTGTAACAAGGCACATCACATTGTCTAGTACTGATTCGTTTACCCAGGGATCATAAATAAGTGAATGTTCGTCGAGATATGTATGAATAAAAGGTTGAAAATGGTGTAGAACCCTACATATAAAAAGAACACAAAAAAACACAAAACACACGCAAAGTCATCTAAGAAAAGGATGAGAAATATGACATTTTGAACGTACAATACTCACTAAGTTAAAATGCTCTGCGAAATAAGGAAATTCTCTACATCTCTGTGAGTCTGTAGATGCTTTTAAAGGTCTCTCTATTATATATATGGTTAACAGACCGATAAGGAATGCGATCAAAGGCATCGACGAGACAATTAGGAGACGAAAAGTGCATTACTTAATTGTACACAGTTTCCGGCTTAAAGAGCTTTAACCCGTATCGTGTTTAAACATCATTTGAGCGAGTGCATGAGAAAAGGTACTCGTTGACATGCATTTCTTAGCAAGATAATTACAGATCATCGTGTCCATCTGTTCGGTTTTTATCGTAATCTAAACAAGTTGACAGAATCATTTATCAGGTTTATGTAAGTATCATGTGAACAATGTATATCTTCACCTGACTGTTAGGATACGTAACTTTATCTGGATATGTTGGCCTACGCTGTTCACAAAAGCCAACTAATACATTTTCTCATGCATTGCTCATTTATGATTGCTCAACAGTTAATGTAGACCTGTAGTGAGTTCAGTGACAGTTTTTGTTTCATGTACTAGTAACCGCAAAGAATTATGGAAATATCTGGTGAGGAAAACAAATGAGTATTTCCTAGTGAGAACTAATTTCTTTGTGATGTCATCTTCTTCTTTGATAATACAATTTCAGTCACGGTCAAAGTTCAAAGATACTATCATGCTATTTTTGCTTGGCAAAAACGAATTTCATGGTTGATCTGGATTGATTCGGTTTTATTTTATATCAGAGTTTTACGTTGCAAAGTATGTATCGGAGATTCTATACGGAGAAAAACTCGATAATAATTAAGTCAATTACACTACGCGCACTCAAAAACACAAAAAAAGCTTCATTAACAGGGATAATGGCAGAATTCCCTTCTCTTAGGGTTACCGCTTCAAATACCTGGATCTGGTAGATCTAACCTGTGTTTTTCTCATCCAGAAAAGGAAGGCCCCCGTCAAACCTTCAACCAGAAAACCTAAGTACGTCAGTTTTAATTTTGTAAAATTTGCATAACGATGGAAAGTCACTTAACATCCAGTGTTAAAAAATAAAGTAAATGTGGAGAAAAACATCATTTGTAAGCCACTATAAACATTGTTTAAACTGTGACCAACTCAGATTTGTTAGTAATTCCCTTTCCTCTGGTAGGAAAAATTTAGGAATTTACCATGTGCGACTTTGTTTAGGTCGATTTTGATGGTAAACGAAATGTTTTCAGCTACATGTTACATGTATGTCCTTATAGTTTGAACTGATATAACACCTTATCTAACCAGCAGTCTTGAGTGAAAATATGAGTGGGGTCAAATTGACATTGTAGCTAAATACATGAAATGTATAATCCATAAACTGTTATATTTGTTTTAACTCGTCTGAGCACAACAATGAACATTCTCAATGTGAGCTTTTGTGATAACCCTCCATCCTGCATCAACCGTCAGCAATCATTTCTTTCAACAACATCTGCATTTAAACAATTTAACCAATTTTAACCCAACTATACAGGAATACTTTTGTGTCGTCGTCTTTCAAAATGTTCACTGAATTAAATTATATGTTGGAGTATGGTTGCTGCTGTTTCAGAAAGTCAGTAAAATGACAAAACGTTATAGATATTATCTTGTTACAAGATAAAATGACAGTTCCTTATGAGACCCTCTACTAAAATGTTCAAACTAAATTAATGTATTCCAACTGTGGCATGAGAAAAAAGGATAAACTGCCTGTAATTCTTTCAAGATAATGACACTTTAGCAGTAACTCTCTTTATGTGACCCTCTATACAATTGTTATTGATCATAAACAAAATGATGTCAGACTGCGTCTAAAAGAGGGTAAAATGGCAACACTTTAAAGTAATCATTTTCTGAAACTGCTGTTCCTTTTCAAGATGATTTGGCTTAAAAGCACCTTATGTCACCCTGTGTAAATAAATATCAAAGACCTATAAATTGCTTGAAGATCAATGGTGCAAGGCATCAGAAAAAGGGTCAAATAAGAATTAATCACTTAAATCAATTACTCTTTTCTCAAATAGTTATGTATAACTTGCGTTTGAACTTAAATCGCTAGTCATAATTTAGGATCAATTGACAGGCATGTTCATAACTTGACTTTCTTCATAAATTGTTCAAAGAATATATATTAGTTTAAAAACAAGGCTGCAAGCCAATATTGCATCGGAAAGTGGATAGTCTGACACAACAAAACATTTTCTTTTCTTTAACTAATTGTCTTATTTCAAGATCAGTTGGAAGAAATGTTCTGTATCAAAATGTTGATGCATTTATCATGGCTTTGGTGATATTCCCTAAAAACTTTTTGTCAAAATCCATATTACACTTTCAAATTCACTGGAAATAAGCAGTCTTTAACGTTCGTCAATTATTATTGTTACGTGTGCACAAAGCTTCGAGCAATTCTACAAATCGCGTTGCAGTTGCATTGCCTTGAGTCTAGCGAAATGTTTGCTTTCTGATCTTATATAAATGCGTGTCTTTAAAATAATCTTTCATTCCAGATAAACTCAATTCAATTCAATTGATTTATTCTCTAGAAGGATACCGGTCCATATAAATTTGAGCCGGGATTAACGACTTTATATGTATTTATGTCGGTCCGTTTTGACAACTTTTAAAAATATATTGGCATAACACTTGGTGGACTGGCCGCCCTGATATGAACACACTGATGAACACGATAGAAGATCTCACGCAATCATAAGTTACAATGTTCTGATATAGGATATTCAGAGAGTGATCATGAAACTGTTTTATTGGCGTATAACGTCGATACTGAGACAAAGGTCAAGATAAGGAGGGGGTATTCAGCTCTTTTTCCCCCATTTTCTCTCTTTGCAGTTAAGCTAACCCAATTGTTTGGGTACTCAAAAGAATCGTCTCACTGAGACGATTCTTTTGAGTACTCACAACATAAGGTTAGAGGGTCAAATAAGGTGTTTAGAACATGCAAAACGCCCCTTATCCAGAGCTCTGTTAAATGAGATATCCATTTAATTGGCCATCGCTTAAGGACACGTCTGAAGCGAGATTAGATGTTTCCCCGGATACCTATGGTGTATTCATTTCACTTTCCCCAATCCAATTTGACGCAATCTCAGCTGTCAATTATTAAAAAGATTGTGTCAAAAGGTGATATTTGCTCATCGGAAACCTTTCATATTCGGTCTATGAATTAATAAAGACGTTTGACATTTCGAAGAATACCAATCTAATCCAAGACCTTTAAAAATTGATTTAAACGTATTTATTTAACATAAATATAAACAAACACATATCAAATCATGTGGATTGAATTGAAAGCTTAAAGCTGAAAGTAATTCCCTCCGCTCAATTGAAAAAAAGGCGGTTCTTGTTTTGAACAAAAATAATATATAAAGTGAGACGGAGAGATAATTATAATAGTTAAAACAATAAAACTAAGCAAACTAATAAGGAATTGTGTAAATTTCAAAAAGGATATATATATATGAATAACTGATTGATTAATTGATTTTTTGTGTTTTACGCCGCTTTCAACATATTCTTAGTTATATCCCAGCGTTATAGATGAATACAGGGATAGAAAGTGGAAGGAGATATAGTAGATGGGGCACATTAGAAGGCTAAGGTCACTGTGAAGTTCGGTCAATCTACATTGGTTAAACAACTCGAGATTTTTTTTATCACACTCTACCTTTACGAAGGAGAATGTGGTAGTAGTTACTGCGTCCACCCCGGGAGAGAGCGGGATATTAAGGTTCAAGACCCGGTGAAGTCGTACCGAAGACCTTACAAATGGTGGTCACGGCCTTTGCGATTATTGTTGCGAGGATAGCGTTACGAGTAATGTATCGGTTTCAGGATAAATAAAACCGGTATTACCAGGATCCAGTTCCAACAACCTTACTTAGTTTATGTTTCCTTAAAACGTTTTAAGACATGAAAAGTGGAATGTTTTTAAGTAGATGACACAGTTTAGATAGATATTTACCATGCTGACAAACAATACTTGATAAGAAATAAAATATGTTGGCATGTTATTAGGGGAAACAAATAATAGTGAAATAAAAAAAAAAGTATTACTTAGTCCTAAATTGTATAAGGTTGGTGGAATTGGACTATAGTAAATGACCTAGGGTCCAATTCCGCCAACCTTACTAAACGCTAAGTAATACTTAAATACTTAAAAGCATATTTCGTCATTTGCGTTTCCTTTATACGTTGAAAGACATGAAAGGGTAGAATGTTTTTAAGAAGATGACAAAGTTTGAATAAATAGTGATCAGGCTGACAAACAATACTTGAAAAGAAATGAAATATTTGGGCAATTTATTAGAGAAATAAAAATGACGAAATACGCAGGTTAAGTTTTTAAGTATTACTTAACCCTAAATAAGGTTGGTGGAATTAGACCCATGTAAATTAACCTGGTTGGGCAGTGATGTAACTGAATTACTGTTGAAAGAGAAGTACAACCCCATCAGAACCCAAACCTAGATATAGATAAAGTGAGTATGTCAAATTCCAAAATCCTTATTTAACACTCGGTGAGACCATTCATTTGAGTACCTACAACATAGGGTTGGTTTGGTCGTGTATAAGAGACATATGGGCAGGAAAAAGACCACGTTACTCCGCCATATCTAGTCCATCTGCAGATATTTGAAAGGTCTAAAATAGTTGTGTTGCTATACACAACTCTGATGTGTACTTGTTCCAAGATCAATCAAATATATCCGTATATATAAATATCGAAGTTCTAGATTAATTATTCTGGCATGTGCCACTTCTTGTTTTGCTTCGTGTACTAATGACGTCTGACGTGTACAAGTTGAATAATTACATAAACAACGACTAGTTCATATTTCAGCCCGTCCATGGGTAAAGATATACAAGTTGACTTCTGTAAACGTCTGTACCATGCTGACCAAGATCTAAAATATTCACACACACATTACTAAATATAACCTTGCCAGAACCGTATGTCAACTTATATTGACCATGAGTTTAGGGCGCAGATGAAACGCTGATATATATTTACACAGTTCAGAAATGTTAGCTTATACCTTTTCAGATATAGACACGATACTCAGCAATATTGAATCGATTACAACTTGTGATACAAATAATACAAATGTACACATAATTCCAGATAAGAAAGGGAATATGAGTTTATGTCCAATATTATCTCACTTATTATTTATTTAAACACTGAGACGATTCTTTTGAGCATATACAACACATGATTCGAAGATAAGTTAAGTGTTTTAAGCAAGTGAAATACGCCCCTCGTCCAGAGCTTTGTATGTACATATATGTTTTTAATGTGAAGGCAGCTTTGTCAATCTGTACTGTTACCATCCCCCGATTCTTTAAAACGAATAACTAAGTTAGCTTGCGTCTTTAGGGAGTATTAAATGTGCTGATTATGTACTGCTCTATTTCCAACTGCAATTAAACGACAATAATCAAATATTAATGGCGGTAACCATATGCGTGAGTTTAGCATTATCGTGTCAGTGAGTGTATATTTTAAATGAAGCATTGGAACCACTGAAACACACCAGTGCCTTTTAGAGATGAAAAGCCAAGTCAATAAGTTATTAATCGCTTCTATTATACTTCGAAGTGCACGCTTAGTCGTTTCAACAGAGCAGCAATTGCTCAGTCGTCAACGGCGTTGGCTTTCAATTTAGAGGTCGTATGTTCAAACCATTCCTCGACAATTTTTTTATAGCCGATGATTGCTATTTTTTTATTTACGTTATTATAACGAGTATCATACTCCTTCCACAAATGTTCTAAATAACTGAAGTGGGAAAGTCGCCAGTTTCCAGAAAGAGAATTATGCCGTGTATAGTTATGGTGAAAATAAATAAAGTAAACAACACATTAGGTCAACTGATCGCCGTTATATAGCAGACATACCGTTGAAAAAGGCTATAATCTACACTCAAACAAGCGTTACAATTAATGCAGGTATAAATAGATAAAAACAATATTTCATAGGTCGTTTTCTCCCGATCTGCTCGAGAACAAAGGAAACAAAATAATGACGTCCACGATAGGAAGGACAAGTATTTCCTAAATTGGTCAATTTGCATATTTATGAAAAGAAAAGAAAAAAAAAAGCAATACAATTGTATTCTCATGCAAACCCAGACTTTTAAACGCCATGTTTTTCGAATGACTTCATTGAAATTGCATTATCCCTAATATAAACGAATGCCGTCTCCCCAAATTGGAGTATAATGCTCTTTCTTTAACAAAGATTGGACCGCCTCGGTGGTGTAGTGGAAGAGCGTTCACCTCGCGTGCGGAAGATCGCTGGTTCGATCCCCTTACGGGTCAAACAAAATAATTAAAAAATGGTAGTAATGTCTACCCTCCTTGG
>JASEVX010000002.1:45759411-45764411 GCA_031761405.1 Serripes groenlandicus | reverse complement strand
CTATAATCATACTAGGTTTTTACCCTCCCGGCCCCACATGCAGACGACTTTGGAACATTTTCAGTTTGAGCGTTTTCACATTTGCAAGACTCTCATCCTTTCGTTAACTCCGAATTTTACAAAATCAACTCTTCCATGTTGATAATTTGACCACTCCGATTTTGTCCAATAGGATATTTAGTAAAATGTAATGTCTAAGTGGCAAACAAATTACAGAATTCATGAGAGACAGCTCGTTACGCGCTGACACAACTGAATCTGCATTGTTTGCAAAAGCCATTAATTGCCTTTGGCAGCGAAATGGATATGGGTAACGATTATTATGTATGTGATAGAGATTAATTCACATCCCATAAAACCCAGTGATACGAAATGAATTAGCGATACAAATGGAACATGTGCCAGTATTTACCTACCATCCGCAATAGCATTGTCGTTCTTATTGTAAATTCACAAACAACACCATTTCTGATTCGTTCAAACCTTTTTTTCGCATACACACAATCTGTAGCAGACAATGTCGTTGAAATGATCTAGGCATGAATAGTAAATATCTCTGTAAATGAAAGAATGATTTTTGAAAGGAGTTGAAAACATTATGGCAAAGGAGGATCATATTTAAAATCTAGTTCCAATAAAGCCACAATGTCTATAAAAACATATTTCAATGGCCACAGCTTGGTTAGGTAAGCGAGGTGTCCGGATAATAAGACGCGAAAAGCTTTATGCTGGTTACCAACTTTCGAAGAATGCCAGAACAAGAGCACCATTCTGTTAGGTAAGAAACGTGTCTGGAAAGCTTTATGCTGGTACCAACTTTCTAGGAATGCCAGAACAAGAGCACTATTCTGTTAGGTAAGCAACGTGTCTGGAAAGCTTTATGCTGGCTACCAACTTTCGAGGAATGCCGGAACAAGAGCACCATTCTGTTAGGTAAGCAACGTGTCTGGAAAGCTTTATGCTGGTTACCAACGTTCGAGGAATGCCAGAACAAGAGCACCATTCTGTTAGGTAAGCAACGTGTCTTGAAAGCTTTATGCTGGTTACCAACTTTCTAGGAATGCCAGAACAAGAGCACCATTCTGTTAGGTAAGCAACGTGTCTGGAAAGCTTTATGCTGGGTACCATCTTTCTAGGAATGCAAGAACAAGAGCACCATTCTGTTAGGTAAGCAACGTGTCTGGAAAGCTTTATGCTGGTTACCAACTTTCGAGGAATGCCAGAACAAGAGCACCATTCTGTTAGGTAAGCAACGTGTCTGGAAAGCTTTATGCTGGTTACCAACTTTCGAGGAATGCCAGAACAAGAGCACCATTCTGTTAGGTAAGCAACGTGTCTGGAAAGCTTTATGCTGGTTACCAACTTTCGAGGAATGCCAGAACAAGAGCACCATATTGTTAGGTAAGCAACGTGTCTGGAAAGCTTTATGCTGGTTACCAACTTTCGAGGAATGCCAGAACAAGAGCACCATTCTGTTAGGTAAGCAACGTGTCTGGAAAGCTTTATGCTGGTTACCAACTTTCGAGGAATGCAAGAACAAGAGCACCATTCTGTTAGGTAAGCAACGTGTCTGGAAAGCTTTATGCTGGTTACCAACTTTCTAGGAATGCCAGAACAAGAGCACCATTCTGTTAGGTAAGCAACGTGTCTGGAAAGCTTTATGCTTGTTACCAACTTTCTAGGAATGCCAGAACAAGAGCACCATTCTGTTAGGTAAGCAACGTGTCTGGAAAGCTTTATGCTGGTTACCAACTTTCGAGGAATGCCAGAACAAGAGCACCATTCTGTTAGGTAAGCAACGTGTCTGGAAAGCTTTATGCTGGTTACCAACTTTCTAGGAATGCCAGAACAAGAGCACCATTCTGTTAGGTAAGCAACGTGTCTGGAAAGCTTTATGCTTGTTACCAACTTTCTAGGAATGCCAGAACAAGAGCACCATTCTGTTAGGTAAGCAACGTGTCTGGAAAGCTTTATGCTGGTTACCAACTTTCGAGGAATGCCAGAACAAGAGCACCATTCTGTTAGGTAAGCAACGTGTCTGGAAAGTTTTATGCTGGTTACCAACTTTCGAGGAATGCCAGAACAAGAGCACCATTCTGTTAGGTAAGCAACGTGTCTGGAAAGCTTTATGCTGGTTACCAACTTTCAAGGAATGCCAGAACAAGAGCACCATTCTGTTAGGTAAGCAACGTGTCTGGAAAGCTTTATGCTGGTTACCAACTTTCTAGGAATGCCAGAACAAGAGCACCATTCTGTTAGGTAAGCAACGTGTCTGAAAAGCTTTATGCCGGGTACCAACTTTCTAGGAATGCCAGAACAAGAGCACCATTCTGTTAGGTAAGCAACGTGTCTGGAAAGGTTTATGCTGGTTACCAACTTTCGAGGAATGCCAGAACAAGAGCACCATTCTGTTAGGTAAGCAACGTGTCTGGAAAGCTTTATGCCGGGTACCAACTTTCGAGGAATGCCAGACCAAGAGCACCATTCTGTTAGGTAAGCAACGTGTCTGGAAAGCTTTATGCTGGTTACCAACTTTCGAGGAATGCCAGAACAAGAGCACTATTCTGTTAGGTAAGCAACGTGTCTGGAAAGCTTTATGCTGGTTACCAACTTTCGAGGAATGCAAGAACAAGAGCACCATTCTGTCTATTTGGTACCCATCTAAAATCAAGAACTGATAAAATTTCCGGACCCGAGATCTATACAAATAAGTATGCTCTATTCCAATGCTACTTTGATTGAATGATTGATTGGGATTAAACGTTGTATTCAACAAATCTTAGGCATTTCACGGCGACAACTTCACATTGTGGAAGACAGTTGTACAGTGGTAGAGCGTCGGCCTCTCGTACCGTAGGTCCCGGTTTCGAATCCCGTGATAAGCGGGTTTTGCCTTTGGAATTTTTCCAAACAAACGGCGCGAGAAATTGTTTTGTCTCCATGAAGCTGACATCGAGCGTGATTAATATAAGCTTAACCCTTTCCCTCATGTGACAATTCTGCAGCAGACAACTTTGAACATATTTTGTCAAAAATAGAAAATATCTATAATTGAATGGATAACCTATGACTAAAAGTGGAAAACATTGTGGCAAAAGGAGAAATTGCTCGTTTTGAGCAATTTCTTCTTTTGTCACTATGTTTTCAAAAAGCCGTCTGCTGCAGAGGCGTCAGTAAGCGTCTATATGAGGGAAAGGGTTGAATCTTGTTTCGGAATCGATGTAAATTAAATAAGTTTAAGCTAAAAATCACATAGCCATGTGTTTCCTGAATTCCTCACACCAGTACGGCACACAAATGTCTTTCCAAGCAGCTGACTGCTTTCGCACAGACTGTTAGCCAATTAATGTCTGTTAGTCGCATTGACTTTTGACAAATGTCGGAAAGAAATTTGGTCCGAACTCAGGCCATTTTATTGACAGCCTATGTACAGTGTGTGTATACCACGTGACTTTTGACGTCACAAATACAGAACTATTTTACTTCGGTTTAGAAGTAAAAACAAAGGTAACTTTTCTATTTCTTCATACATTTTAATGAAACATGGCGCAGTCTACGCCGCTTACAGAACCCTATCACCGGTTTTTCAACGGAGTTTGATTAGTGGTTTAGTTTCTTCAAACACAAATCTATTAATATCGCAGACAGCCGGAGGATTATCAAAACTGGATTTTGAGAACAGGTTCTTCGAAGTATTTGAAGAAAACTAGACCACCAATCAAACTCCTGTAAGAAAAACCGGATATAGGACATTGTATGCGGCGTAGACTGCGCCATGTTTCATTAAAAAGGGTGAAGAAATAAACAAGTTATCATTGTTTTTACATTCTTATCAAGAATTCTTATTGCTGTCTGACCATGCAAATATGACGTCAAAAGTCACGTGGTATACACACACTGATGTAGCTACCGACCGAACTATCGGGACTTGGCTCCATCATCAGTATGGGCGATTCCGTATCAATTATAAAACTCAACAATAAAACAACATAGAATAACGTTTGTATCAGAAACTGCCTATCCGTGGTCACATTACGGTATCTATAAACAAAGCTAAACAAACTCATAGGCAAGTACAAAAGTCATATACACGTACACTGTACTTCAATAGAGACATTGCATAACCTTGTATGCATACAATATACTGGGTTTTCAAGGCAATGATATAAGCATAAAAAAACACCCACTCGGCTGCCAAATATCATAAATATTTGATTATTATCCATTAGTGTAACTCAAGTACAGTGAAAGGTTTGAACGAATGATAGATGCGTTCCAAATGGTTGTAATTAACGTATGCAACAATGCGAATGTATCTCTGTCTAGAAATAAACCGATGTTATCTCGATGTCTCCAGCTTTACAATGTACATACACACATAAATGGCCACGAAGAACACACCCGATCAATGTTGTCGATGTCATGGAAAGGACTTACATCCGCCAATCTTTCTGTTGACACTGAAGGTTACGGAATATTATTTCCGCCATAGACTTCAACTCGACAAGTTGAAATTAAAGCGATAATATCGACCCGAAAATAAATTACTTTCTGACTGGTTGAGGTCAATTAATCCGCGCGACAAAGGGAAATTGGACATACAATGTCGAGTTGCGGTGTTTCCATAAGGTCGACAAATCGATGGCGGAAATTGAATTCAGTAAAGGAAATAGTAGCGTTTAACGTGAAAACTGATTTCGTTTCATCAACACGATTTGTGTGCATGTTGAATTGACGTCAATGCGGTTTTCAACAGTATTGTAGTTATGTCACGACGTTTCCTGGGCAATAGATCCAGAAATACCGCACATGTATTATGAATTAAAACACCAATGTATCAGTCGTAAAAGCATTCCCAACTTTCCCCAGCGTCAAGTCGGAAGCCAGTGCTACACTATGTAACCTAATTGGTATATCACGACTGTTTTACGGATACTGGTATCTAGTTCCAAAGGCTAACGTTTTATGACCACTACACCAGGGAAAACTAGAGAAATATA
>JASEVX010000002.1:45565875-45755875 GCA_031761405.1 Serripes groenlandicus | reverse complement strand
AGGATTTAAATGCGTTATAATAGAGATATTTGGGTGCAAAGAACAGTTTACTCCTACTTGTATATACAGGTTCCCGGCGTGTTTATGGTCTACTAATACATAAATAAGTTTTATTAAACGAGTTCAAGAAAATGTGTTATACAGCGAGCCTTTGGAGAGCTTAATAACATATTTCTTGGACGATTTTAATAAAACTTTATGAAATGATAACGAATGTCCGATTCTCTTTATCACATGATGAAACACAAAATGAAAATCGATTGATAGCTGTCAGAAAATAGTCCCAACATGTAATACTTTTTAAACTGTTATAATCACAAAACAAATATGTTTATGACCGATAATGTCCCTTTACCTCGCCCATGTATCGTGACGTTTGTGTTTACCGGATACACGTTCTCAGTAATGTTGTAGACATTCGCAGATGAATACAAAAAATAGTGATTCGGTCATGTTATATTACACATGTTACATATACAGAAATACGTAATGGGTATATTATATCGTATACAAGCATTGTCATGTGATAAAGTAAGATATTCTGTATTTTGTTCGATAGTGTACGAGCTACTTTACTATAGTGGGCAAAAATGACCCACCAGGTACCCGTGCTTATATGTACATTGGCGTGATTAAGTCATATCCCTCAAGATTCTCGTGAATCACAACTTCCATTAAAAACTTCTCGACATAGAAGATTGCCGACGCCTCTTCAAAAACAGATGAGTTGTTTACTTACTAATATCCACATTGACAAAATGACGCATCAGAAATGAAATCTGTGGCACATTCGTCGTAATTCAATTAGCCCATCCTTGCTAATAAAAAGAAAGAGACACGTTGGTATTAACTCTTTCAGCGCTAAAGGCAATATTGAGGTTTTTGAAACATTTTTATTATATGAAGAATAGAATCGGCCGGTTTTGAACATGGAAGAGTCTAGTTTAAACAATTCGGCGCAGAAAGAGTTAATAGACATTTGCATGTCAGATCAACATGTAAATCAGCTTAGTCTGATCAGTTTCGTTTTGTTTTTGTTTTACGCCGTTCTCAACATTATACAAGTTATATCACGGCGACAGTGCACTTATTCATGATCCCTTCGTAAACGAACTAGTACTAGGGGAGAACATTTGCCTTACCCAAGAGAACCGCACCATTACCGTTGCGCCTCGTCTAGGGATCGAACACGGGACGCCATGTTTACAAATATCCGACGCTAAACAATCGGCCTCGGCTGATTTCTATTGTTTTATCAGAATCTGATAAGCATGTTGTCAAACAGGGAAGTAATTCGTGATTAAATTCTATTGAAATCTGACGACACCGCATAAAAAGTCGTCTTGAAATACGCCTTTTTTGATATGAAGAATATAATCGGCCGGTTTAGAACATGGCAGAATCTTCGGCGCTGAAAGAGTTAATGGACAGTGTAGGTCAGATCAACCTGTAAAACAGCTTCGTCTTATCCGTTTCATTTTCTTGGGGTTTTACGACATTTTCAACAATATTTCAATAATTTCACGGCGACAGTGCACTTATTCATGATCCCTTGGTAAACAAACTAGTACTAGGGGAGAAAAAATATACCTTGCACAAGTGAACCACACCATTACAGTTACGCCGCGTCTCTGGATCGAACAAGGGACGCCATGTTTACAAATATCCGACGCTAAACAATCGGCCACGGCTGATTTCTTTATGTTATGTTATGAAGTTATGTTAGTTATACGAGAACAATGTAGATCTTGATAAGAACATACGAAAACAAAGACATGAATTGGATATGCAATATTCACAAAAGCCAATTTGTTCCTTTTCTTATGGACAGGCTCATATTGAAAACGTGTCTCTTAAATTGATATAAGATGCAAACAGTCGCTTGTTTACTACTTCAAAGTTAAAATGCAATTACATGTTTCAAACTCAAAACCATTGTGATTGTAAGAGGCTCATATTTCATAGAAACCGATGCTTAAATCGCGACCAAGATATATCCGCTGTAAGGGAAGTAATTCGTGATTAAATTATATTGAAATCTGACGACACCGCATAAAAAAGTCGTCTTGAAGTACGCCTTTAACGATATGAAGAATAGAATCGGCCGGTTTAGAACATGGAATAATCTACTTTAAACAATTCGGCGCGGAAAGAGTTAATAGACATTGTAGGTCCGATCAACCTGTAAATCAGCGTCGTCTTATCAGTTTCGTTCTCTTGGGGTTTTACGCCATTTTCAACATTATGTTAATAACATCACGGCGACAGTGCACTTATTCATGATCCTTGGGTAAACAAACTAGTACCAGGGTAGGACATGTGCCTTGCTCAATGGCACTCTACCATAACCGTTGCGCCGCGACTAGGGATCGAACACGGGACGCCATGTTTACAAATATCCGACGCTAAACAATCGGCCTCGGCTGATTCCTTTCGTTTTATCAAAATCTGATAAGCAAGTTGCAAAGCGGTTCTAACAAAGTTATGTTAGTTATACGAGAACAAGAACTATCACTGAAGATGATAAATACCCCCAAAACATCACCTTGACCTACACCATAACTTAATAAGTAAAAGGGCCATAACATGTTGTAAAATGAATGCAATTCTAACCCCTTTAGGATATGCACATCTACTCTTGGTATAGAAGCTTCATGTAAAATTGTATTGAATTCCGCTCAGTGGTTTGTAAGAAATAGGTCGGACAAAATATGTCTTACTTAAAAAGTAAAAGGGCCATAACTCTGTAAAATAACATGCAATTGTAACTTTTGTAGGATATGCACATTTCCTCTTGGTATAGAAGCTTCATGTAAAATTGTATTGAATTACACCCAGTGGTTTGTAAGAAATAGGCCGGACAAAATATGGCTTACTTAATAAGTTAAAGGGCCATAACTCTGTAAAATGACATGCAAGTGTAACCCCTTTAAGATATTCACATCTCCTCTTGGTATAGAAGCTTCACGTAAAATTTCATTGAATTTCACCAAGTGGTTTGTAAGAAATAGGCCGGACAAAACATGGCTTCCGACCGACAGACAGACAGACAGATAAACCGACACAGTGATTCCTATATACCCCCTCCTCTTCGAAGGGGGAATAACAATGTAGATCTTGATAAGAAAATACGAATACAAAGACATGAATTGGATATAGGTCACGGCTGATTCCTTTCGTTTCATCAACATCTGATAAGCAAGTTGTCAAGCGCTTCTAACACGTTTCTGTTAGTAATACGAGAACAGCGTATATCTTGATCAGAAAATACGGATACACGGACATGAATTGGATATGCATTATTCACTCAAGCCAATTTGCACCCTTTTCCGAAGGACGGGTTCTCATTGAAAACGTGTTTCTCAAATTAATGTAAGATGCAACAAGTCGCTTGTTTATTACTTTAAAGTGGAAATGCAATTACATGTTTCACAATTTTATGACTGTAAGAAGCTTATATTTCAAAGAATGTTATGCTTTAATCGCGACAAAGATATCTCCGCTGTGAGGGATAAATACATGATTATATCCTTTTGACATCTGACGACATTCTATAAAAGGGCGTCTTGAAACGCGCATTTACATTAATATGCTTTACAATCGGAACACTCGACAGCATTGCTTCTCTTTTTCTGTTATTAATATGGGTTATTTTTTTTTAAATACATAATATAACTCTATTAGAGACGTGCATAGGTATGTGAAGGTCGTGGCCATCCTCCCTCATACCTTACAGTCAAAATATGTTTTTAGTAAAGCTATGTGAGTATATAAGGTTTATAACATACATTATATATTTTCCAGTGATGTAAAAAGAAAACAAAAAAATCTAAGGATTTTCCTTTGGTAAATTATTTTAATCCTGTTTAACACTGTTTTCAACATTATATTCAGTTATATCACTGATTCATGCTTCCTGGCAACTGAAACCAGTACTAGGCTATGAAACGTGTCCTGCCAAACAACAATCTACCATGACCGCTGCACCTGGGGTCGAACTTTGGACGCCCGGTTCCAAATATCCGACGCTTAAACAAATTGTTAACAGAAGCTTCTAACACGCATATGTCAGTAATACAATATTTGAACAGAGTGCGGATGAACAGACTGATCTAAATATGCACTGTTTATAAAAGTCAAACATGAACCTTTTCCCATCAACGGGGACTCATAAGGCATTATTTTGTACCCAGATTTAGTTACGCCCGGCGACGTGTGTGTTACATGGTTTATGGCCATTGAACACAACATGTGACAGACTCTGTCTCCATGGATTAATTATTCTAAAATATATTCCGGTTTTCAAAAATAGGTTACGCATTTAAATCAGCTTTTAACGTCAATCCGCTCCTGTGCATCGATGTGCAGAATACATCAATCAAACATAGCGTTTGATGAAATGCTTTGTGTGAACAAGTAGAGAACTGGTTCACTGATAAGAAGTCGTAAATGTTATAGAAAACAAACCCATTTTTTTTCAATTTCTGAGTGTTTGTTTGTATTGTGTTTTACGCCACCTTCAATCATTTTCAGTAAAATAACGGCGTTACCGTGGTAAGTAACCAGTTATTTTGGTCCGTTTACCCCTGCACCAGCGTAGTCAATCTTGATGCAAAACTCAACACTCCTGAGCACGAAGGAGGTAAAATCAACTAACATTTTGAAAAATTTTGGTATGACCCAGTCGGGCATCAAGACCGTGAACCCCGCATCAGAGGTTGACTTTCTACCAGTATACCACCGAGGCAATGTGTTATAATTGAAACTATTTGTGAACGAAGAGCCATTCGGTGTGGAACCAAATTATGATGACAATTTGTTAATACTACCGCCATATTTAAGAAACGATCTGATATTCCACGTTTTTAATCCTGAAGAACGAGAAAATTAATCCGTTCTCAAATGTAGGGTGAAATTAAAACATTTAAATTTTCTGATTGTTTCCATGTAAATCAACAAGTTTCAATCCTTAATTATGGGGGTTCATGTACCATGGAAGAAAGCAAACGACTTTGGATACCATTATGCTCACGTTAAGCAATTTCTCCATTTGTCCATTTAAACATATTTATTCAGTTTATATTTAGAAAAATTAACACTTCCACCATTGTAAGTTGAAACGGATTGAAAAACAAGCAATACTATTGCTTATACTTACGCTGCCTGGAAAAGTGTTTCAGTCTTGTCACGGCGTTTCCCGGGCAATATACATGGATCAGTACTACCAGCAGTATTAGCCTTACACCGCCGAATCGGTCGAATCGGTCGTAATGGTATTTACGTAAAGAAGGGAAGCCACTACTTACCATGTCAATAATATTAAGAATGACCCAAGCGTGGATCCAATGCTGGTATTTCCACTCACGTAGAGGTATAAAGTAATGATTCCTGAAACAGAAAATCCACAGGAGGCGAAATGTGTCTGTCCGGGTTAGTCTGTGCGGTATGCTTAGGCTGATCTGGTCGATACTGTACGCAGAGTCCACACTGTTGGTTTATTCGTTATTCGGCTCATATATAAGTAGGTTAGTTCTACTTCTTGTATAGTTTGTATAGCCTTTAGACCCGCATCGCTAGACGAGGCTCATCTAATATTGCCGTTTATTACTCTGAAGAATTGTCCACGGTTAAACCTCTGTCGGGACTAATTAAACCTTAATAGAGAGTCGCGTGGGCGAGTACCATGGCAACCACGTACAGTCGTTATGTCGCAGTCACACTTCGCTGTGTTATAGCAAATCTGTGTTTGTTTGTTTTGGATGGTGTTTTACGCCACTACTAACACTATTACAGTCACATCTCCTGGGTAAATAACCAGGACTACTGGTAAACTTATCTTGATACCATAGTATGCTATCCACACAACCCTTTGCACCAAGTAGCTAGCGTGATATAAACTGATTTCAATAGCATTTCAATTGCATGCCTGGCAATGTTGCCTGGTGTTCAGTATTTGAAAACAGTGGTATAACGTTGGTGTTTATGTAATTTCATAAAACTTGAGATGTGTTTCATGGAATCACTCATGTCAAGATACATGGCGGCAAAGTTGCAATCTGATGACAAAACAATTCATTTTTTATATTCAAAATATTATTTGTAAAGAAAGGCCTCCAGCTATATACAAAACACAATAACATAAAATATTTGAGTTGTGTTTTCTTATAAAGAATAAAATTTACAATTATTCTTTACCTTTGAGTTTCTTAATTTCATTAACGAAAAAAGCTATGTCTTTTATATTGTCAACTTTTAAATTCTGCATACAAGTTATACATTTTTAGAAATTTCTCTTCAATTTCACAATGAATACATATATAATTGTCTTTCTTGTCTGTACTTATAATATTTAAAGTATATATATGCAAATCGTCTTCATACACTTCTGATACAGGATAATATCAACACGACATTCAGATTAGTTGACCTGCATACTTTCAAATTACATTTACGGACACTTCATGATTGTTTTTGTTTGATTTGTTTATATTCCACTTTCTGATTCATCATTATAGATTTTTATATAAATATAAATTGAAAATCTGATATCAACAACCCGCATACGCGGAATATTTGGTTAACATGCACGAAACGACGAGAAATAGGGGCTACTCGAATGGATTTTGTGAAACCTGTCCCACTAGCATAGAGCCAGACTGGTCTGACACAAATATATACCGTTAAGTAATCAGTTAAGAAGTTTTGTCTTTTATTGCTTCATTTTTGTGACGGTTGTCGACAGACATCCGTTCCACAGTCAACAACTTACCCAATGAACAAACCGTTTTAGTAGTTACTACGTTCCTTTTAACACAGGCAGCTCCGCCGAAAAGAACCTCCGCCAAAAAGAAATAGTTCCAAAGCGGAACAAATAGATCAAAGCGTCCTATTTGTTTTTATAAAGTCATTGTTTTCTCCTGTGGAGTCACAGCTGATTATATGACTAGATTGCAAACAAGGAAGATCCTGATCAGGCTGCGCAGGCTAATTTAAATCATAGCTGATGGAAGGGACTTGAAGTCGTTTTGTATATATATACCGTTAAGTAATCAGTTAAGAAGTTTTATCTTTTATTGCTTAATTTTTGGGACGGTTGTCGACAGACATCCGTTCCACAGTCAACAAATTACCCAATGATCAAACCGTTTTCGTAGTTACTACGCTCCTTTTAACACAGTCAGCTCCGCCGGAAAAAAAAAGACTCCGCCAAAAAGAAATAGTTCCAAAGCGGAACAAATAGATCAAAGCGTCCTATTTATTTTTATAAAGTCATTGTTTTCTCCTGTGGAGTCACAGCTGATTATATGACTAGATTGCGAACAATGAAGATCCTGATGAGGCTGCGAATGCTAATTTAAATCATAGCTGGTGGAAGGGACTTGAAGTCGTTTTGTATGACGTGGTTTATTTCTGGGGGAAAATACACTTGCTGCAATAATTTGCCGGGTGCAGAAATTAAAGTACACGTATAATTAGGTGATCTCACATGCATGCAAACACATTTTCACGAATCAAAGCAATTATGCATCTGTAACAAACGGCTTTCGGAAGCATTGTGACATAATTAGAAATTCTTTCAACTCATCCTTTTAAGGTTCATGTTTTCAACTCTATTCATACAATACACACACATTTTCTTTGAAATGGGATAATTTTGGGTAAGAAAGGATTCAAAAAGCATGTTTGAAAATTTATTTCCAGTGTTTCATAACAAACTATTCAACAAAACTCCTCTTTTGAAGTTTGACCGAAGAAATAAACTTTAATGTAGTTTTTGCATGTGTTTTGGGATCGTTGTCACTGGCTATATTAACACGGCAAACACTAATTCAATTCAACTTTACCCACATACAGAAGCTTTCTGACGCTTCTGCAGCTGACTGCATTGAAAACAGTGTTGCAATAGGATAAGCTGCTCATCATGAGAGGTTTATCCAAAGTTTAAACGGGACTCAAACTCATCTGCTTTAGATTTGTTGTATGTGGAAAACGGTTTGCCAAATGAAAATTGATAAATCTTTGTCAAAATCAAATTTGTTTCAGAATACATTGGCCTTAATTAACAGACCTGTGTTTCACAGACTCACATTTCTCTGCAATATTAGTTGTTTATTAGATATTGTGAATTCACAAGTAGTATTTATTTGTAGAGTTACCTATAGGGAAGGATATCCTTGGCCTTAGACATTTTTGGGAAACATGTAGATTATTTTACCAAGTGTTTGATTCCAAAATTTGTTGGTATAATTGTTCGTTGGTAAACCGTCTATAAAAGTCATATTGAAAAGTTGATAAACATGGCTCCAAGGCGGCATCAAAAAGGGGGGGGGGGACGGGGGGGGGGGGGGCGGGGGGGGGGGGGCGGGGGGGGGGGGGGGCGTTTCTTGTTTTACTTGTATGTATAGAGTAAAAACATAGAAAACTATTTAATTTCTATTAAACCAGGTGAGCATTTTAAGACCATCATTGTCCACTTGAATGTGTATATACTATAAGGTGAACACTTTAAAATCGTCTTATCCAAAACTAAAGGTCCGATTTGGTAATAATTGAGCACAAATGTGTCTTGGTGACCTTTTAATATTATCCGTTGAAAAAGATGGTCGTCATTCGGCTTGTTTCCTTATATGGTTAGTGCAAAAACGTCTTAAAAAATAATGTTCAAAAGCAAAGGCTAGATTTAGAAAATAACTATTGCTTGAGTGACTTTATACCAAAAGTGTTCACAGTAGTCCGATCTTTTGAAAACCTTTGATCCCAGGGGGCGTGTAGGTTTTTTTTATAATATCTATATACATGTTCATTTCAGGTGAAAATTGAATAAAACAATTTTGAACAAAAAATGGCACAGGCGTTTCGTTGTCGACTCTCAAGTTATTTCGATCTGGTGAAAAACAAAGACAACAGGGGAGTTTGCTTGTTTTCATTGTATGATTAATGTAAAATCATAGGAAAATTCCAATAATTAATTCCCTTATTGATACAATTTAATTCTCATGTTCTAGCCAATTGTCATGTAAATTAGTCACAATGTTTGATTTGTGAAGATCAAACAGAATGTGTGTTCTTCTGGTTGAATTTGTCTCACATATGACTATAAATATGTTTTCTTGTTCTAATGCATCGATCAAATCGTATGAAAAATCCTTTTTGTTATAATATATTAAATTTAAGATAAATCGACGGTAAAAAATATTTCCTTTACTTCCTTCAATGATCACCCATTCGGTTACATCCTGCAGATTGAACACTCCTAAATTACCATGGATTTTATTTCCCTTGTATGATTACCAATCACACCGCGCACACGAGCATTGCAACGTTGGCAGTGGGTATAAAATAATCTGGTATTGATGTTGTTGTCATAGTCATTTTAAAAAACCCATGGGCAGATTAAATTGAATCTGGATAAACCAAGTGACTTACATCATTGTTGAGTGAAAGCATAAGTATTTATAAAACATATATTGTGTTCAACCATATGCAAATGCCTGCCTGACCTTAAATTTCGAATTCCAAAACAACCGTCCCACTAGTACTTTCAGTGCTTTGAGTTGATGCCTTCCTACAGTAAAGGTAGTGATGGGTTTAGAACCGGTTTTGTGTTAGTAAAATTCCAAACCATTTCACAGACTGTGTCAAAACTTGTTCGTATATACAGTGGAACCTGTGTATAAACACCACCCATGGGAACACAACAATATGGTCTTTGTTCACAGGTGGTCTTTAATTGCTGAGTCATTTAAGCAGACAAAGAGTAATTTAGAAACTAAAAGTGTGCTTGCTATAGTGCTATAGACAGATACTAGCTATTTAAAGGTGGTCTTTAGCACAGGTTTGACTGTATATACATTCCATAGAAACGAATGACAATGTCATTATGTGTATTATTTACTAAACAAGGCATTTAAATTTATATTTCTATACTTGGGTTAACATTCTGAAAAAATTAAATACACATTAAAAACGATAATATCAAACTTAGCTGTAAACAGCTTCAAGCCGTCGGACCACAGGTAACGTCCATCCGTGTTGGAGATATCTAAAACAGCCTTTACTGTTGTGAATCCGACAGGGTCATGCCAAATACTTTAAAATGGCTGCCCTCCATTCCTCCGAGCGATGCGGGATTAACATTACGACTGACTTGCTGGTGTCAGAAAAAATGGACCAGTAGAACTAATAATCTACCAAGGAAACACCGTGATATAACTGACTTTGTTTAAAGCGTTGTAAATCACCAATCAATCAATCCGTTGAAGATTGAATAAATATTCGGCACTCATCGACCGATTCATCTTAGATGTAGTCTGTCGAGGCGTTCCGAATGATTGAATACAGTGACCGTGACGAGTGTTTAACTTAACCGATTCATGGACTCCGCGTTCAAAAGCGGATGACTTCATTTGTTGATATAATAACAGTTGTAAACCATTTTGGTAATCTAAAGACAAACAATGCTGATTTAAGGTGAGACAGTTCGCAACGAGCTGTCTCACCTGAATCTGTATTGTTTGAGGAAACCTCGATATTGCCATTGACGCTGAAAAGATTAAGTGTGACAAAACAATTTTTACTCACCACTTTATTATCAATTGAGGATCTAGCTGAACAATATTCATCCATATACACTATAACAAGCTGTTAATCACGGTTAAGTCATATACCATCACACTCAATCTTACAGCTCTATTTAATTATACTCTTATTTCATATTCACTTTTTGATGCGTAAAACGCACGTGTTATCACTGAACAGTACAGAAAGTTGTAAACACCAGTGTGTGAAACACGAGTCACTAGAACCTGAAAAACCCGTGTTCTTTCAAATACCACCTGTTTCTGTAAACGAGCTTTCTTGTCTGAACTGTACGATGAGAACATTGGTTTTTTAAACCCTTTCCTACATACCGACACGCAGTATGACGCATGTTCAGCAAACAACATTTGAGAACATTGTAGCAAAGGAGAACATTGGTAATTATGAGAAATTAATATTTCAACCATTTCACTTACACGTAAAATTATTTTAATAAGATCACCTAAATGGATTCAATGCCGTCTGTTACAAATTGTAAAACGTGGAAGTGTTATGTGTTCTTCAACAACAACACGAAACTGAAAAGATCAACGTGTTTTTTCCAATATTAACCGTGAGTTTTAACCAGTATATCTTCGGTCACAAGATTATATGTTTATATTATACTTCCATTAGCATTAGCAGTGAACCTTCTTGGGTTACAAACTTGATGGTTTGACGCACTTTATAAATCGTCTCAAATTCTCAGAATTTACGGACCGCAGAAAGGTGCAGTTGTGTCATGAAACCTATTAGGGATCAAATTCGTGCAATCGTATGGTAAACAATACTTTTAACGTTTCAACTGAATACATTATATATTCCCTTATTCCATAAGGACGCTCCCGTTTTGCCTCAATGTTTTTAATGGGGCCAAGTGTATTCAGGGCAAATGATTGGCGATAAGCTAATACTTCATAAGATAGCATACCTTATATACAATGTATTGCTATATATATATCAAACGGTTAGAGACCGTTATATCGTTTTGGCGAGCAGCTAATACTTCATACGATATTATACCTTATATACAATGTACTGCTACATATATATCAGACTATAAGAGATCGTTATATCTCGTAAGCGAGCGGCTCACACTTCGTACGATATTATACATTATATACAATGTATTGCTATATGTATATGTCAGACGGTAAGAGATCGTTATATCTTTTTTGCTAGCAGCTAACACTTCGTACGATATTATACATTATAAACAATGCATTGCTATATATATATATATCTCTCTCTCTCTCTCTCTCTATATATATATATATATATATATATATCTATATCAAATGTATGTACATGTGCGACGAACATAGGCCGATATCGCCGATATGGCAAAAACTAAGACTTCGCCACGGAAGCCACAGGTTATTTGTGCCGTATGCAACACCGAGGTCTCACCCGGTGAAACATACGAGAATCATACTTTGAGTTGTGTAAAGACTGGAGTGAAATGGGAAGATTGTTGGAAAGATTTCAAGAACGTGGATTATCGTAAAGACACACACAATCAACATTCCACTTGGAGGGGAAGTAACAAGCCCGAACAAACAACTTCTACGGCTGCAGAAGGGACTTATAGTGACTGGTATATTGAACCAGACGTCGATGTGGATCCAGATGTTAATAGTGGAAGGGTGGTAAGGAAGAGGACAGCACCCCCAACTAGTACATGCCCCAGTCAAAAAGAGTAATACTGGTGTCCGTGTACAGACATCTTCGATAGAACTGAAGGATAACGGTACCAAGGCTTGTCCCGAATTGAAGGACACTGGCGTCCAAGTAAAGAGTAATGTTGACCGGAGCGGTAACTCATGTAACCATTGTGGGATCACGTTCAAGGACATTACAATGTACTACATACACATGGGGTGCCATTCCTTGCATGGTCCATATGAATTTAATGTGTGTGGTAATGGATGCAGTGACAGAGCATCTTTCCAGATTCATGTCACTAGGGATCGTATAAAGTAAAAGCCAGACAGTATATTTTAGATTTTTTTAGAAATTGTTGACGTTTAAATCAATCATTCATAACCTGTATCTGTGTCAATGTTTTAATAGTTAACTAAATATGTTTTTACACCATCAGGTGGGGAATGGAAATCAGAGAGCTCAATGTTCTATACATCTTCTCCGAACCTCCTTTACAGTACAGCACAAAGCCCTTACATTTCGTATTTTTGTATGTATGCTTTTTTACATCTTAAACTTTTTACATTAATTAGAGCTCTTCGACGCACTTCCCGATGTTGTCTAAAATCAAAATAATAATATTGTGTCCTTTAGTCATATTTGTATTACGTTTTAGGTAATAAAACTTTTAACGCTTGACCCTTTTCCGCATAAGTTCATCTTACAGTAAACTTATTTGAAAGCATCTTTGCAATAATCTGGAAAATCTCCGTATGTAAGGGTAAAATTACAGAACATTGAAGGGAAAGTAGAAGTGTCTTGTGTTGGAGAGGGTTGACGAACAAACCCCTTCGTGGTTCGGTGCCGGAAATCAACTCTATAAGAGATAATTACCGACTCTCTCGGCCTACCTCAAATCGATAATTTTTTAGATCACTTTTGGCTGCGCTTAGGTCGGAAAACGGATTGAAATTTAGACCAATTAAGGGGGCTTTAACAAACAGGTATATCAGTAGTAGTAGTGGAAGTGAAGGGTGCCGTTGTTGTTAACGGTGACATAGTTTAATTGTGTCACCCTTTACACTATTAATACCCTTTACCCGCACCTGTATACAATATTACTTAAAAGAGGATTGAAATCTCGTCCAATGGGGAGGCTTATAACAAAACCACTTTGGCAATCACTTAACTATAGTTCACCTAAAGTGATTTCAAAATTATTGGAAAGAAATATATAACTATAGCTGGAGGTAATATGAATTTGAATGTACTGTACATAAGATAAAGATGTTTTTATCTGGTGGTCCTGACAGAAAGTTGCCAGAAGAGATACCGGTGATATATTGTTTTAGATATACCTTTTTAAACCTCCGGTTAGAAAATAGCTAATATTATAATATGTAGTAAAAACATATAGTCATTTAAAATATAGTAAAAAACATATTCAATCATTTATTGTCTAATCAAATAAATAGTGCATACATAACCCCTGGTCCATGTCCCTAATTTTTAATCAAATGGATAAGTCAAAGACAAAAGCTGATAGTTAATTCTGCACGGCGAAGGTAAACAAAACCAAATAATGAAAGAAAGAATGTTTTTCAGTTCTCTGCAGCTCGCCGAGCTGTTCACATCGTTGAATAGAAATAGAAAACATCACTGTGGTAAACTTATTACTGTGACTCTGGGCAAAGAGAGTTATTATTTTGGACATACACATTTGCAACCCGGATTCATGTATTTGCAAACCGGGATCGTGTGCACATCCACAAATTATCACAAAAAAAACTATAGCACCGGGTCGCATTATTATTTAGGCTATTAATACAGAATTACGTCCGTGCACGAGTCAAGCCGACTGGATCAGTGAAGGAATCAGTCTGGACAGGAACACAGTGCGTTATATAATGGACACTATCACCGAAATCTTTGATTGTGTCCAGATAGATTGGCGCGTATTGAACCATATACCAAGTAGGATATAACGGGATTCATACACGTCCTTTAGACATACTTAATTATTTGTTTGATGTATATGTGATTTTGCTCATTCCATGGTGATGTTCGATTAATTCCAATGTCAGATGGACAATACTCATTTATCCAACAATTTGCAATCATTGGTTTACTCAGAAAGCTGTACAATTATAGGAAATTGTCCGACCGCTTCTTTAGTTATTCTCTAATCACTTTTAAGCTGAAAGCTAAAGTAAAAAATCATATAACCATCCGTTACACATGTTTTCGATCGTTTTCCCTGTAGAGAATATCTCTGTAGCAGATACTATTTGAAACTATGGTTGGTAAAATAAAAACTTATAAAAAATCAGCGTTTCCTTTGAACCATTGTGTCAACGTTTTAGATTGACCATATTTAAGTCTCCGACTGTTTCATTCTAGTTACAAAGTAATACAAAGTACTCTTAAAATATAATTGTAAACTGCCAAAAATGTGCTGAATAAAAAAGTAATTTTATGTAAACATAATTGTTATTGGCCGGAGGTTTTCAATTCAATATTGACATTGTCATTGGCATATTGAAAACACTTGTGTAGGCACTGATAGATATTCGTGACGTTTTGTTCTAAATTAAGAGTCAAATGGTCAAATAGATGGTCAAATTAATACAGATTGTACACTTATATCGTCATAAGCTTGGTACGCAGTGCACTGAGCTGCCAATACAGTTTTCATGTTTTCGAATGACTGAAAGTATCTTGATTTTATGACATTTTGAAAATAATATTTTATAAAATATGCTGATATTCAGAAAATATATATAGGATCTCAAAGGAATTGTCATTTCATTTATATAGGATCTTACATGAGTTGTCATTTCATATAAAGTTTTATTCAACAAGTTAAAAAAGTGTTATTAAGCGAGCCTTTTCCTATCAAATGACAACGAATGTCAGAATCTTTTTATCACATGACGAAACACAAAAAGAGAAGCGTTCTTTCGCCGTCAAGAAAATAGATTGTATGGGTGCTAACTTGTACTGGCTTATATGTGAGTCCATTTTGTCTGTGCCTGTCTTTAAATAAACACTCGCTGACAGAAGCTGCTAACTAACTTGTGGTTGTGGGAGGAATATTCTTGGTCTTGGACATTTTTTGGAAACATGTAGATAATATTACCAAGTTACTGATTCCAAAACCGGTTGGTATTCCTGTTCGTTGGGCGACTCTCTACAAAAGTCATATTGATTGGTTGATAAACATTGGTCCAAGGTAGCATTAAAACAGGTTCAAAAGGGGGCGTTTCTTGTTTTATTTGTATGTATACAGTAACAACAGAAACATCTATTTAATTTCTATTAAATCAGGTGAGAAAATTTATGACAATCATTGTCCACTTGAATGTGTATATATACTATAATGCGAACACTTTAAAATTATATTGCCAAAATAAAGGTCCGATTTGAACATAATTTAGCACAAATACTTCTTGGTGAGCTTGTAACATGATCCGTTAAGAAGCATGGTTGTCATTGGGCGGGGATTGTGTTCTTATATGTTTAATGTAAAAACGTTCTAAAAAGTCGTGTTCTAAAGAAAAGGCTAGATTTCAAAATAATTTAGCACAAATATTGCTTGAGTGACTCTATATCAAGATTGTTCATATTATTCTGATCTTTTAAAAACCTTTCATCGCAGGGAGCGTGTCGGGTTTTCCTATTATGTATATACATGTCAATTCTAGGTCAAGGTCGAATGATAGTATGCATCATCTTGAGTTAAGAACTAGGTCACCATATCAACTCGTGAAATAACATTATATGTACATTGGTCAGAAAGTGTTTTAAATCATTTCTGAGAAAATGTCGATTCTGGGTCACATAAGGTTAAAAGGTATCACAAGCCTAACGCCTTAAAAAAACGTTATAAGTCTTAACACTTTATTCATTACCCAATTATGATGTTTGTCTCGATGAGTTTAAGCTTAAGTTCGAATCAGGATCATCTTTGGTCAAAATCACGCAGTCAAGTCAAACGTTAACTTTGTTAACACGACACCATTCAATTCCGAATATTCATGAAAAATGATCAGACTATTTGTTTAAATGATTTAAATGTGCAGTTTGAAATTTGGTTACTTGGTGTTAAAACCTATGTCATTGGAACAAATAAATGAAAACAATGTTACATAACCGGCATAATATGTTGTCAGAGTGTTTGTTTTGATCATCTGATATTAAAAAACAAGACCACAGGCAAATTCCAAGGAAACCATTATTGATACAATTTAAGTCATATTGTATAGCCAATTATCATGTAAATTTGTCAGAACGTTTTTTGTGTGAAGATCAAACAGAATATGTGTGCTTCGGATTGAATTTGTGTCACATAGGATCATAAATATGTCTCAGGTGAGCGATAAATGGACATTTTTACCCTGTTGTTAAATATTAAAATGGATTAAGCTATAGTTCACTATTTATTTACTAAAATTACACATCCATACATGAAGTAATGCTTACAATCTTCGTGTTCTAATGCATCGAATCGCTCGTATGAACAATATTTTTTTTGTAAAAGTATTTATAAATATATTCAAGATGGTAAATTATGTCTTATGCTTCCTTCAATGACCACCCATTTGATTACACCCTGCAGATTGTACACATTTTATATTACCATACAGGCTATTTACCTGGTATTAGTATTCATCACATCCCGCACACAAGCATTGCAACGCTGACACTGGGTATAAATTAATCTGGTATTGATGGTGTTGTCATTGTCAATTAAAAATCCATGGACATTTTAAAATGAAACTGGATTAACTAAGTGACTTACCTTTAAGCTTATTGTTCATTGAAAGCATTATTATTTAAAAGAAACATATATTGTGTACATACATATATAGATGTTATGCCTACATAAAAGTATTTATGGTATTGGAGACCTGTTTTTATCTGCAGCGGTTACTCTCCACTGAGTGGGGTACAACTGGTCATTCTGGGTCACTTGCCAGTCACGTAATGGTACTAGCCTTCCTATACGGATGGGTTGTGTAATTTGATGGTCAACAAATCACTGACCTCTGCATTTGTCTAAGAATAGACACTTGGTCAGGTTGTCCAGATCAGCCAATCATCTGCCATAAGAGCTTACCCTGAATATAGCTAGCAAATCCAGTCAAACATTTGATATGTTTGAATTAGTTGCACCCCTTTCAATTGAAAAGAAGTTCAAATAGTGTTTTTAATTATTTATGATTTTCAAGGATCGACAAAATAGTTCTCCATTTATTTACATATATATGTCATGTACCATTTATTAAGCAGGGTGCTGCTTTATATATTTTGCAGGGTCTGCAATCATGAGGCGGATTTTTGCCTGTATTTACAATTATTGTATGCTTCATGCAGGGTCTGCTGCAGCAGTCTGCTTTTATTTACAATTGTATGCTGCATGCAGGGTTCTGCTTTTTTTAATACTCTTTTAAGCAGGGCTTTGCTTTACAATTTATTATTTATAATTATTTATATATAAATATTTTATGCTTCATGCAGGTCTACTGCAGCAGGGTCTGCAATTATATAGGCAGATGTCCGCCTATATTTGCAATTTTATGCTATATGCAGAGTCTTGTGAAGCAGGCAGGGTTCTGCCTTTTTTATTAATACTCTTTTAAGCAGGGTTCTGCTTTACAATTTATTATTTACACTCATGTTATGCTGCATGCAGGGTCTGCTGCAGGAGGCAGGGTTCTGCCTGCTTTGTTTATACTCTTTTATGCAAGGTTCTGCTTTAAAGAGTTTGCAGGGTCTGCAATTATGTAGGCAGATTTCCGCCTTTATTTACAATTGTATGCTGCCATTTTATACTCTTGTAAGCAGGGTTCTGCTTTACATTCGATGCAGGGTCTGTATAAGATGGCAGGGTTCTGCCTATTTATTTACACATTTCATAGCAGGTTTGTGCTGTAACTCTGCACAGTTTCTGGCAAGCAGGTTTAAACTTTTATAAGCAGGTCCTTACATTGTGTTACACTTCAAATAAACCACTGAATAATGTGCAGCGTGTCACGCCTTTAAACCAATTTGTACTATGTGCTTCACCTCCATGGTTTCCGTATGCCTAGTGTGTGTATTATTATAGACAAAGACTTAAGTGGTGATTGATTTCATATGTTTACACCTGCCACACATATTAATTGGTCAAGTACGGAATATTCACTTTCAAAACCTACTCGGGTTTTATCACGTACCTAAATAATTGTATCAATGCCCTCGTTATGCCATGTTTAGAAGATGGCCTTGCTGAGTAATGATCAATATAAAAAATGCCGACTGGCTGACATAAGCTTTAAGTCTGAACGCAACCAATACTGTGAGTGTGCTCTTGCCACATTTGCTTGTCACTCGGGTGTTTCGAAAAGTGATTTGGAAAAAGTCTGTTAGCAGACACATTTAACAGGCCACCAGAGGGACAAGTAGAATAATCTCATGACTTTAATTCCTTAATAGATGTTTCCTTCATAAACTCCGGTACCAACCACTGCGGCGAGGAGCCAGTTACACAATGTTACACTTCAGTTCACAGACATGTGAAAATACAAGCGTCTACAAACAGATCTGAAAGTGAAGACGATGATGAGGATACAGAGGGTGTATATTTATCCTTTCCAAATATGTTATCGTCATACACAGACAGTCTTTTAGGTATAGGGTATTCTACATATGTAACCTCAGTGGGGACAAAACAATAGGCGCCAGAAATTCCTGGGAAATACATGCTGGGCCTTTAATAAAAGAGTAACCTGACACATAAGTTCGTGCAGACACCCCCACACATGTGGTATTTGCCGGGGACAACACTCAGCAATCTCCTGTCCGAACAAGCAGAAAGTTGTTCAATGGCAAGCGGACAATTTCCATGACTCCTTTAAACATAATATTTAAAGATTTTTTCCCCCTAATAGTATTAGCATTTGAAGTATGGGGGCAACATTTCAAAACAGATGTTTAGTCATACATTCTGATAACATGGTGGAAAAACCTTATTCAAGCATTATCACAACATTGCGAGGATTTGCATACCCGCATTGTTTTCAAGGCTATATTTCTAGCTGAGTTTTTTTGGTCTCCTAAGAGTCACTGAAATTGCAGTGACAATTTCAAGTCCTGGACATGCGCTTCTCCGTCAGAATGTTCAAGTACACTGTTCGGGTCCAAAACCACATACTATTCTGTTACACTGAACATCATACAAACATTCTCAGGGTCATTAGGTTCCACTACAGTGGAATCCTTTAAAGTACATATGTCCGGTAAAGGCTCTTTACAAAATATACACCTGGTCAGCCCATTTTCCGTATTGTCTCTGTCCAATAACAGCTACTGGATTTAGAACCATGCTCCGAAGATGTGTATTATCGTGTAATCTAGACCCTGTTGGATACACAGCTCATTCAGTGAGGATAGGTGGTGCTACATACGCACACAGTACGCCTGTTTCCAATGAGCAACTTAAAAGGCTGGGCAGGTAGAAGTCGTCAACCTTCTTGAAATATATTCACATGTTTGACTGTATATACATTCCATAGGAACGAATGACAATGTGTATTCTTTTCAACTAAACAAGGCAATTAAATAGTTATTTTTGTGCTTGGGATAACATTATGAAAATTCTAATACACATTATAAGCGATCATATCAAAACTAACAGTAAACAGCTTCAAGCCATCAGACAAAGTAACGGGCATGTTGGAGATATCTAAACCAACAACTTCCGTTGTATATTGAATACATTTTCGGCACTCATCTTCGATGTAGTCTGCCGAGGTGACCAAATGATTGAAAACAGTGACAATAAAGAGTGTTTAATTTAACCAGGCCATACAGTTGTATAACATTTTGCTAACCTAAAGACAAACAATGCTGGTTTGAGATGAGATAGCTCGATACGAATCTGAATCTGTCTCGTTTGCAAAAAACGCGATATTGCCATTGGCGCTGAAAGGATTAAAAGAGGCAATAATATTTTTAGTATTTTTTACTCACCACTTTATTAGCAATTTAGGATCTAGCTGAACACTATTAATCCATATGCACTATAACATGCTTCACGGTTAAGTCATATTCCATCGCACTCAATCTAACAGCTCTATATAATTATAACCTTATTTCATATTGATTTTAAATACGTAAATCGGACTTGTTTTCTCAGAACAGTACAGTAAGTTTTAAACACGAGTAAGTGAAACAAGAGTCACTTGGACCTGAAAAAAATCATGCTCTTTCAAATACCACCTGTTTCTGTAAAAGATCTCTATTGTCTAAACTGTACAATAAGAACATTGTTTGTTTAAACCCTTTCCTACAAAGACGCATTATGACGCATGTTCAGAAAAAACATTTTAGAACATTGTTGCAAAGGAGAACATTGGTAATGATGAGAAATTAATATTTTGAGACAGTATTTTCAGCCATCCCACTTCCACTTAAAATTATTTTACATACGATCACCTAAATAATTTCAATGTCGTCTGTTACAAATTGTAACAAGTGTATGCGAGAGAAGGTTTAACAACAGTGTAAGGACGAACAACGCGAAACTGAAAAAGACACCGTGTTTTTTCCAATAATATCCGTGAGTTTTAACCAGTATATCTTCACTCACAAGATTAAATGTTTACATTATACTTCCATTAGCAGTGAACCTTCTTTGCTTGCAAACTTGATGGTTTGACGCACTTTACAAATCGTCTCAAATTCTCAGAATTTACAGACCGCAGAAAGGTGCAGTTGTGTCATAAACGCTCTTAAGGATCAAATTCGTGCAATCGTACGGTAAACAATACTTTAAATGGTTCAACTGAAAACAATATGTATTAACTTCTTCCATAAGTAAACCCCCCTTTGCCTCAACGTTTTCAACTTTATTCAATTACTGTACTTCCCCCAAACATTTGACCTAATAATTTCAATGTCGGCTGCTGCAGATAGGTTGTTAGAAAAGAATCCGAAGTAACGTCATAGTATCGTAACACTGGGTTGCACTTCTGATTGTTTCTCAGTAGCTTCTTTTATCCATGAACGTTTTGATAAAAACAAAATGTCAATTTAAATAGTTACTATTTAAAAAGTAACACTTTAGATTTTCCCGTATACGGAAAACTTCAAAAGCCTTGGAAATGAGAAGACTCTTTAAATGTTCAGGTTTATGGTTAAGCTGTGCTAACCTTATATTACGCATTTATTTAGATGTATGTACGTTGTTTTTATAGGGCCATTATTAGCTCAATAAAAGTATTCTATTCTATTATATTCTATTCTATTCTATTATATTATATTCTGTTCTATTCTATTCTATTATATTCTAATATTTTATAATCCCTTCCATTTCATTCCAATCCATTCCATTAATATCCATTCCATTCCAATCCCCTCCATTCCATTCCATTCTATTCTATTCTATTCCCACAATGTCTATCGAAATCATTGTTTATAAAACTCACTGTACTCAATTTAAACATAGTACTATGTTAGAAATATACAAAATCTGTATGTTGAACATTTTTGACACGTTTCAAGATTAACATTGATTAACATTGAGACATTGCCCCCTTCTACATAGAAGTGACCATGTGTCACTGACAACTGCTCCCGACATTGTGTCTATGATAGATATTTACTTATGACATTGTGTCTATGACAGTTGCCCCCGGGACATTTGCCCAAGCACAATTGCCCTAGCTTATTTACCTTTTCACATTTATCGTTAATACATTTGCCCCAACATATTTGCAACCAGCACGTTTGCCACAAGCACGTTTGACCCGATAGTATTTGCCTGATGATCATTTGCCCTGAATACACTTACCCCCTGCACATGACCCTAAATACATTTTCCCCAAAATGTTGATTGGATTTGCTAGGTTTTCTTCATGACATGCCCCACTCTAGACTTGTATTGTATTCAGTATATTTATTCTGGCCATTCTCAAGTCTGGACTGCTAGTTCAATAGAAACTTATTTATTATTTATATACAGAGTGACAATTAATAACAAGAGTTTTGACAGCTCTGTATGATGTAAGCCCAATCCTTCCTGGCGAACTCTATACTTATTGTTTACTTTAAGAACAACATGTTTACGGCCATTGAATGTAGTTTACAAAATGCTTTTTGTTCATGTTTAAGCAAACCGTCGACTTTTCTGTTGCGATTTCTTGCATTACACTAGCTAACATATACATCAACTGGTTAAAGATCGGTATATCCCATATATATATATATATATATATATATATATCAAATGAAAGTATCGATGTTTACATATTAACGTAAAATGTTTATAACATAATGCCTTACTACGTTAATATGTAAACATTGATCTTTTTCTCTAGAATACATACTATTTGAAACTATGGTTTGACAAATAGAAACTGCTAACAAATCAGCGTTTCCGGTGAACCTTGTTTCATTCTCGTTCAATACATAATACTCTTAAAGTATCATTTCAGGTAAACGGCCAAACATGTGCTGAATAAAAAAGTAATTTGATGTAAATGTAATTCTTATACATGTAGGCTGGAGGCAATCGAGACAAATTTCGAGACAAATAGTCAAATAGATGGCAACATTAATACAGATTGTACACTTATATCGGCATAAACTTGGTACGCAGAGCAATGTCCTGCCAATACAGTGGTCATGGGTTCGAATGACTGAACCTGTCTTGATTTTATTACATTTTTGAAATTTTATTTAATAACATATGTAAATATTTAGAATATGTATGTATATATCATATACACTATTTCTTTTATTCGACCGAAGAAGTTACGTAAATAGTAATATATCACCTAATAAAGGAAGATTAGATCATGAAAATCGGTGTTCACAATTCGGACATATACCCATTTTATGAACAGGACCCGTATGAAGAACTTAACTTAATGACGCCCTTTTGACGCCATTTGACGTCAGGATCACGTATATTCACCATTAACCGCAGGTCACGAGTAATTCTACCAATGAAGGTTCGTCAGCATGTACATATATACATACGGGACGGAACGTCTACTAATCTTTGATTTGTTATATGTGAACAGTGTAGATCTATATTGACAGTACGGATGTTAACGTGTACGTTTTCCAAATGCATGGGCTCATATGTGATTCCATTCTGTCTTCGTCAGTCTGTAAATAAACACACGCTGATAGAATAAGCTATATGTGCACAGTTTAGAACTTTAGCAGACTGTTGATGTGCAGGCTTGTCTGGGTCGATAATGTTCGCAAAAGTCAACGTGACTTTTTCCCAATGGTCGCGCTCAATTTTTATTCCATTCTGTACATATACACACGCTGATAGAAGCTTTTTACTAGATTGTGTAAATTATAAACGTAGAGAAATGATACCATTGAGGTCTTTCTGTATCTATATATAGAATATTACGCAAATGAATGCGTCTCATCCTAATAAGTCATCATATAAATCGTATTTGATCCAAAAACTGACCGATGCAAAGAAACAGTCCTATATGAAAAGGCTTGCTATGGTAACAATTAAACCAAGATGAATCATCATATACATTGTTGATTTGAGTAATTATCTACTTATTTGAACGGTCTTTTCTTACGCCGTGTTCAACACAATAATATTACGGCGTTTCCTGGGTAATTAACAAAATTATTGTTCTTATTATCCTGGAACCGATTAATTTATGACCGCGACGCAATTCTGAGCGCCATGAGGGGAATTCACTCCTACATGTACCGTTTTCACATTCTATGGAATGAACCGACCGAGGCTCGAACCCTATGCGTCTACCCGTACCCGAGGTGGACGCTGTAACCACTACACCATGGAGACGGAACTAGGGATAGAATCAACCCGAGATAAATCATTTTCAACAAATTTTAACTACGGGTCCATGTATCCTGACACCAGCCAGTCAGTCGTAGTGCTAACCTTAACGTCCTGAGTGTCAAGGAGGGCTGCCATTACTACAATTGTTTAAATCTTTGGTATGACCCGACCGGCCACAGAATAGGGTTTGCATTTAAAAACACGAAATCGTTATCGTGTGAAATAGACCTGTTTATTCAATTATTCGAGACATATGTAGTTCATTTTTTCTTACTTTGTTAAATGCAGTGTCTATTTCTGTAGCGCCAAAGTCGGAGCAGCTAATTAAGTTTCATCCGAATTAGATCTACAAGTCATTTGCCATTCACGACTTGTTAAGAAATGGGTAAGTTACCAGTACTACTAGTCCATTTACTCTGACAGCAGCCAGTCAGTTGTAATGCGTACCTCGCAACCTTGCGCGCCAAGGAGGGCAGCCATTATAGCGGGTTTAAAGGTATTTGCTATGACCCGCTCGGGTATCGAACCCATAACCTCCCGCAAAACAGGTGGACGCTTGTATAATACACCACCGAGGCAGATTCATACACATGTATACATACACAGATGTGTCGCACTTTCGTTTTGTCACAAGCGAAGTTACAAAACACGGAAGTAAATGAATAGGGATATCAAACGATTAACCGGTTAGTAAAGTCAGTAAACGTTGACGTTCATCCCCTTCTACTATATAAGAACACACGAATCTCAAAGTTACAGACTTTCAAAGCATCTGGTTGTGTTTTTATTCCCATATACTGATAGCTGATTGGTGGAAGACAGACGAATGACAATTTTGTTTGATCCATTTATTCTGCAACCGGCTAGTAAGTGGTTGAGTTAACCATACAGTCCAGGGCGCCAAGGAGAAAAACTACTGCTATTTTAGACTTTCGTATAACCCGAACCCGCGACTTCACGTAACCGTGACCGATGCTCCAGCATTACATAACCGATGCGTTTACATATAACAAAAAGTCAATGCGACATGCGTCATTCGTCTTCCACCAATGGGCTAAGTCTATGTGGAAAAGCAGCCAGTTGCTTGGGAAGATTGTTGTGTGGAGTACTGGTGTGAGAAAACCAGGAAATGCATGAGTATGTGAACTGGCCGCCGTGATATAACTGAGAAATTGTTAAAAACGGCGTTAAACCCCAATCAATCAATCAATTCACATATAACATAGTCCTAGAGTCTACGTTTGTATACAATCAAATGATTTTAACGACGCCATATTGGACCTTAACCCGTTCCTATCTGCATACGCATTCAATACATTTAATGCAGGCAACTTTTGAAAACATTATTCAATAAGCAATACCTTCTTTACTTTATAATCATATTATGTTTTGTTTTCAATTATAGATATAAACCCTTTCCCACATACGACAAATCTGCAGCAGACGACTTTGAAAACTTCTTCTAAAAATATATATAAACTCTATAAATGAAGGTATAATTACTGAAATAAGTTAAAAACATTATGGCAAAAGGAGACATTGCTGGTTTTGAGAAATTTAACCTTTTGTCACAATGTTTCCAAAAGTCTTCTGATACAGAGGCGTCCGAAAGCGTCTGTATGAGGGAAAGGTTTAACTATGTTGTTGCATATATTTATTCAGGGTCGTCTGCTGCAGATTTTATGTATGTGGGGAGAACGTGTGATTTCTAGAAGCGGTTCAAATGTCAACAATGTTCACTTGTATAAAGTATATATTGAAATTGAATTGTCGCAGGATGAATGTATTATTACGTCTGTTTAAAAAGAAACTTTATAGGGTGTGTGTTCAACAATCTAGCCATGTGCATATGCCAGCTCAGTTTCCGCGAATACTTGACAGCAGAGTTCCACATATGAGCCGTTCCACGAGAAAACCAACATTATTCATTTTGTGTAATATACCGACCAATATCGACTTGCGCAGTTCGCGCAGGCTAATCCGAGACGACACACTTAGTCACAGGGGGATACAGGTATGGAGTAATGATTACTGAAACAGAAAAATCAACAGGAGGCGAAACATGTCTGGCCGGGTTATCCTGCGCGGCATGTTTAGGCTGATCCAGGTCGACACTTTACGCAGTGTCCAACATGTTGGTATTCCCGTGGCATGGCTCAATTATATATGCTCATAAATATGCTGCTGTACATCATACCAACCCACAGTTTTCTAAATAAGTACGTATTCTTCTTGACTAAAACACTAGCTGAAACCGTATACTTTTAACAAGCACGTCAAGTCGTCATGGTTATTAAGCAGAATGCTGCGTGTTAACATTAATTGAACACGGCAACTGTCCATGCCTGCTTTTGACAGTTACATGTTCGTGGAAGCCGTTTGATATACTCGGCATCCCTTGGGATATATAGACTGCGTTTGATATCCGATTGTGTAAACGATTCGCTTGCTTAAACAGTATTGTAGCTAATTTCTTCGCTCTTAAGGTGGCAGGGCACCCCTAAACTTGCAAGTTTTCAGCTTGTCCGCACCAATAAATGTTATTTGAAAAATTCTCAAAAACAACATCCATCATACTGTCAAAACTATATCTCAATACATGGCGTATAACAATATTTCAAAATTATGTAACATTTTAGCAACTCAACAGAACTGAACACAATTTCAACCCCTGTGAATTCTATCCCACCTATCCAAAATGCAGGCTAAAATGACACTATTTCGGCAGATTTTCTAATCATGTCAACACTTCCTGGAAACATGCAGAAGAAAATTGAAGCACACTTAATTAATAATCAAGCAATGCATAACAGGAAATGTTTACAAAATACAATGTCATCAGTATTCTTCTAGTAAGAAAAGATTATTTAAAAATACCTAAATTTTCGTCCCACAAGAGTTTCTCAAATGAAATTGAGATTGATCTCTCCTTGGAAAGATCTTCTACATGATATAAGCTAGCATATACAAATTTTCGTATTTTCTGCACATTTTGTATGCATCAATGGATAGAAGCCAATAAGGAAATCATTACCATATATTGTGTTATAGTTAAAAAATCAATTCATTTTCAAACACTCCAAATATATGAAATATCGACAGGGGCAAAATTCGAATGTGTCCCCTGCCAACTTAGCATATGTGGTAGGACACCCCTAGCTGTGACGGACATGGTCCGATGTGTTAGATACTGGTTAAAATCTTATTAATGGAAGAACATAGGTACCTGAAACATTGTTACAAACTTTTAAGACGACTCGATGATTTAGGTCGGACTACTTGGGCTACCCACATTAAACGTTTATTGTTCCAGTATGGTTAAGTGAAGACGTTGGTGATTTCAGCATATTCAACATCACAGTTTAAATAAAGACTCATTGATTGCAGCTACCAAACACTAAATGGAAACATTGAATCATCTCCAAAAGCGCTATCGAAAAGTATCTTTCTATATCGTTACCATATCAGTATAAGAAACTATTGTCAAATTTCAAATGTTCACGGCATAACTTAATGATTGTAAAGGGTCGGCATTTACAAATCGACAGAAACCTACGGCATTGCCAATATTGTCTGAGAAATAATATCTATGCTATCGAAGACGAAAAACACTTTTTGCTTTGGTGTCCGTTATGAAGAATTGAGAAATACTCTTTTCTTACAAACATGGTTAAATTACAATACATGTGATAATTTATTTGTGATTATTATGTCGGACACTCGTTACCAGGCATTCGAAAAATAGGAAAAATATTTAAGCAATTAACTGTTTATTTATTCTCATACGTATTTAGTAAATGGATCGTGTACAATACATTGATCCACCACGTAACATGATTTGTTCAGGACATTCCATCAACAACTGCCATGGTAAAACTACAACTATAATCATTTGCACAACTACTTTCATGTTCTTTGACAAAATCACGTGTATTTTGGGCTGGAGGCCTTGTATAACTGAATAAATCTATTTGTATTGTATTGTATTGATAAACCTTAGCTGTGAATATTACATTATTATTCTAACCCGCATCCCAGTTTACGCGACTTGAGATTATATGTCAATGTTCAATTGTCTGTAATTGTAATATCTGTTTATGAACATTGTACATATAGTTCAGTACGCCCCATTCTTGGAGTCGAATATTTGACAGCACTGTCTCGCTATTTATCAATCATTATTTAGGCAACTATAACAAAATTACTACATAATGTACATGTTTTATCAAAAGTAATGAACGAAAAGCATGATGATGGTGAAAGCTGCTTTCTCACAGCAATATCAGGGCTCAGAGAAATCAACATTTCCTATAAAATATTGTTTGTTTATTTGTATTGTGTTTAATGCCGCTTTCAACAGTTTTCAATTATATAGCGGCGTTTCGTTGGTGGTACTACTGGTCCACATATCATCAGTAATTTAGTCGTAATTATAACCTCTCGACGCTGAGCGCCAAGGAGGGAAAGTCATTAATACCATTTCTAAAGTCTTTCATGTCAGAGCACGTTCAGTTTTGTTTTTGACCGTCTCAGTGGTGTAGAGCAGGCAGAGAGGATTCGATATCCGGTTCAGTCATACCACATACTTTAACCCTTTCCCACATACGGGAAATCTGCAGCAGACGACTTCGAAAACATAGTAATAAAAAAAAGAAAACTCTCCATAAAAGATTGCTTAATTGTTAAATAAAGTTGAACAAATGTGTGGCCAAAGGTGAATTTCACCTTTGGCCATGATGTTTTTAAAAGTCTTCTTCTGTTATTGCGTTAAATTGCGTCTGCATAGGGGAAGGGGTTAACAATGGTAGACATGGCGTGATTCTTTTGTGCTGTTTGTAATAAATTCAACATGACGACTGCTGCATGGATGTCGGGTTAGATAATACCGTTCTTCTACTGATTTAATGTTGAAAGTGGCTTAAAACACCTTGAAAACAAACAGAAAAATCAGTTGTGTACTAGTACTTGGTTGTGTTAGGGTACTGGTTTGTGACTGTGTACTAGTACTTGGTTGTGTTAGGGTACTGGTTTGTGACTGTGTACTAGTACTTGGTTGTGTTAGGATGCTGGTCTGTGACTGTGTACTAGTACTTGGTTGTGTTAGGGTACTGGTTTGTGACTGTGTACTAGTACTTGGTTGTGTTAGGGTACTGGTTTGTGACTGTGTACTAGTACTTGGTTGTGTTAGGGTACTGGTCTGTGACTGTGTACTAGTACTTGGTTGTGTTAGGGTACTGGTTTGTGACTGTGTACTAGTACTTGGTTGTGTTAGGGTACTGGTCTGTGACTGTGTACTAGTACTTGGTTGTGTTAGGGTACTGGTTTGTGACTGTGTACTAGTACTTGGTTGTGTTAGGGTACTGGTCTGTGACTGTGTACTAGTACTTGGTTGTGTTAGGGTACTGGTTTGTGACTGTGTACTAGTACTTGGTTGTGTTAGGGTACTGGTTTGTGACTGTGTACTAGTACTTGGTTGTGTTAGGGTACTGGTCTGTGACTGTGTACTAGTACTTGGTTGTGTTAGGGTACTGGTTTGTGACTGTGTACTAGTACTTGGTTGTGTTAGGGTACTGGTCTGTGACTGTGTACTAGTACTTGGTTGTGTTAGGGTACTGGTCTTTGACTGTGTACTAGTACTTGGTTGTGTTAGGGTACTGGTCTGTGACTGTGTACTAGTACTTGGTTGTGTTAGGGTACTGGTTTGTGACTGTGTACTAGTACTTGGTTGTGTTAGGGTACTGGTCTGTGACTGTCCAACTGAAATAGCTTTCTGATATTTGTTTTTATCAAATCATGGTTAAGAAGAAAGTTATCAAACTGTATTATGTTACCAACCTAATGTGCGCAAGAATCGATGGACTGTCTCAAAGGTGCAAGCTATCATCACAACTTATATTTGGTATACGGTTCCTTTGCTTACTTTTGGTTTACTAACTTGATAACTAAGCTATCAAGCTTATCGAGAATAAAAACGTCTAATGTGCGTCTGCTGAGAAGACGAAAAAGGTGAATGATTTAAAAATAGCTCTGTTAATGAACGAACAGTACAACGACCTTTTCACTTTTCCCACTTGCAGACGTATTTTGATGCAAATGCCCCTAGCGGCTTTATAAAATAGTGTGTTTCTTATATTGAGCAAATCCAATTCGTATCGCAATGTATCCTATATCTATAAAATAGTTTTACTTTCTTTCATTTATACATAGAGAATGACCATATTATTTCCTAGACGTTGTGAAAGTCGTCTGCTGTAGATTAACTGTAAGGGGGGAGGGATTATACAAAAACCGCGTTTCTATTTTTGAATATCAAAAATATCACACATGAGTATGTCTGATAGCTAATTTGACTGAAATTTCTTAATAAGAATGGGGATTGGGTTTATTCAACATTAGTTCAATTTATTTAATTTACAATAGACCCACGTATACCCATCCTCGGAAGTTTTAGAATTAACACTTTCCAACATATATATGCTCTCTGACGCCTCTGCAGCAGAAGATTTTTGAAAACATCGTGGCAAAAGGAGCAATTGCTCATGATGAGCAATTTCTCCTTTAGCCAAACTGTGTTTTACGTTATTTAATTATTGTTTTTTCATTCATTCATTTGTGTCAAAATGTTTTTCAAAATATTTTATTGAAATAAGTTGTATGTGAGAATTTTTTTTAAAATAATAAACCTTCTCATCGAGATTTTTTGTATAAGTCATGAATTACACGCCTTACTCATTACATTATCGGGTCAAGAATGCATATGTTATGGCGGCGTTCATTGGACATATGAGCCGTCCCGCGAGAAAACAAACATTATGGTCTCTGCGTAATGTATCGACCCAGATCAACCTGCGCAGTCCACGCAGGCTAATCCGGGCCGACACATTCCGTCTCAGTTGGATATAGGTATAGAGTAAGGATTCCTGAAACAGAAAATCCATAGTAGACGAAAAGTGTCTGTCCGGGTTCGCCTGCGCGGCATGATTAAGCTGATCCGGGTTGATACTTTACGCAGAGACCACAATGTCCGGGCCGACACATATCGTCTCAGGGGAATAGAGGTATAGAGTAATGATTCCTGCAACAGAAAATCCACAGGAGGCGAAAAGTGCCTATTCGGGTAAGCCAGCGCAGAATGCTTTGGTTGATCCCCGGGTCGATACTTTAGGCAGAGTCCACAGACGGCTCATATAAAGATAACGTGCTAGACATACTTTTGTTTGTGGACCAAACTGTTCACATATAAGTATGCATTGGATCAAATTACTAAGTTGTATTTGTTCAACAATAAAATTTCCAAAAAATCAATTAAATATATACTTATTTGTTTACATCGACATTGTATGTTAGCCAATTATTGAGACCTTCCGGGACTAATTGGCGAACAGTGCAGAGACATGTCAGACGACTTATCCGGATCTACACTGGTCGAAAATGCCTTACACTCGGTTTCCACAGAGCACCCATTATATTTATCTTCGCTAGTCGCAGGTTACAGAAAGTCAAGTGCCTCAAATGATCAAATCAGAAATTCAAAGAGAATTTAACGACGTTAATCTAGATTACACCGCAAGTGTGAGATCATGTAACATGAACACTTTGGCATCATAAATATGGAGCTCTACTCTATTTAAGACATTCATAATGCCATTATGAGTTCAGCAATTTCTACATTTGCTACAAAATGTACAAGATTCGTCTACTGCAAAGGACTCAGAAAGCGTATGTATGTGGGAAAGGTTTAACATGACTTCTTACACACTCAGTTTTACTTCATAAATAAACTTTTATATACATGCTTTGTATGTCATTAAAGTATCAGCGAAATAGCGCTGACAATAGCGCCACCCACTCACAATGGATGGTTTATCGCAGGTTCCACACCATTTGAGTACCATTAGGATATTCTAGAACGTGTTTGAATTTCATTGGAACATCCTCATCTAGTAGTAATAGCAACTCTTTACAAATGAATGAAATGATAATGTTTAAAGCCTAGTTAGCTATTGGAACAATACATATGCCTGTGTCTGTTTGTGACAAGGAAGCCATAATGGAAGCCGTGGTAGTACTAATAATGTGTACATCGTGGCGAGCGCATATGCGGACGAAAATTGGATCTGTTTATTAAATTATGAATAATTAGATACAGAATTTGACAGGCTTCGTTCGTCATCTGTACACTTGTGTTACTCTACCTTCAGTATCTAAGACTTTTTGTTTTCACCAGTCGACGTAACTATTCACCGGTGTTTTCTCACAAATGTTGGTGTCGAACTCATCACAAAGGGTTTTCCATGCCTTACTTACACCCAAATACTGTTTCCATGGGCAAGGTACATTTCCTAGCCTAGTACTTGGTTTGTTTACCCAGGGATCATCAGTGCATGTAAGTAAACTGTAGACGTGGTATAACCGAAATGATGTTGAAAACGGCGTAAAACACCATCAAAACAAAAGACCCTAATACTAGGCAAGCAACATCGATTTTACTATACCTTTGATGTCAAACTTGACTTTATAGACGTCTATACAGGGCAGCGAACCTGTATCAAAACCACAGGCATCCGAGTTTTTATTTGACATTTTTGTTTTGGATAAAACACTCTGTACCTCGTTAAGATTGTACAAATATTCTTTCTATATATGGTCCTTATGCTGTAATAATAATGACCGTAATGCTATCGTATGAACAAAAACGGGGAATTACTAGTTGATATCTATCTAATAATTTAAATGTGCAAACCAAAGATTAACACAACATATGGGCAAAACCGATCGATTTAAATATAATAATGAAAACAAAAATGTTATCAAAAATATTCCCAAAATTGGCAATGGACTCCTTCTAATTTCAAGACTGAACTGGTCTATTTAAAATCAGATTAGAAAGGGTTTCAGGCAATCAACTCCGTTCAACCTCATCAACATGTTCGTGTTTAATCTAAACATCAGGGATTGACGGAATAACCCAATTGCCTGAGATTTGAATAAGGGAATCGGATTCTTCTTATAGCCAGAATATGGTGTTGGGTCTTGCATGATGTGACAAGAAAATTAGCTAATTATAACATATTGCTAGAGATTTGAATGGAGGAATTTAATTCTCCTTATAGAAAACCAGGACTACAGATAACCTTTTCAGACAATTGCTTTTTTGTATTTGAGTAACAGGGATAAACTTACCTCTCTTTTTTTAAATTGCCGTTTTGTACAACTTCTTTTAACAGAGTCGAAATCATCTTGCCAAAGGGAGACGCATAGCGCAAATTCTCCTTTTCTCACAATATCTCAATTGTGTTAACCTTATGCTTCACATTGTTGAAAAATCATATTTGGGATCCATTCTTCATCCAGACACTTTTTAAAATCAGATTTGTATTTTTTTTGACAAGATGTTTTCAAATCGTTATTAAGGTGTAGTTATGCCAATGTTTAGATGAAGCCAACAATATGTTGTCTTTCTGATGTGGCTAAAACATTCATCTTCATCTCAATTACTTGTACATGTACACAGATGATTTGAATTAACTGTTTCGCTGCCAAAGGCAATTAAAGGTTTTTAAAGGTTCTTAAAATCAATGTAGATGCAGGTGGCTGTCTCTCCGGAAATCTGCATTGCTTGCCACTTAGACATAATCATTTTAACAAATAATCCTGCTGGATTAAAACAAGAATGGTCCAGTTTTCAACATGGAAGAGTCGACTTTGTGAAATTCGGCAATGAATGAGTTAAAGATAGTTATGACTCGTGATAACTCTAAAGCCGAAACAGAAGCCATAAAATACTTCGAGTCATCGACATATTCGAGTGGTCCGTCGATGTATGCTTAATTAATTAGGTGTGTGAAGTTAGCGCATAGATCGTAGATAGTAGCTCAACCATTGCAAACACGTTATTGGTTGACCTTGATCGTAGATCATAGCTCAACCACTTAAAACACATAGCGTGCTGGTTATTCTGGGTCGTAGATCGTAGCTCAACAATTCAACACTCATGAGGAAATGGTTTAAAAGGGACATGGTTGAGCTACGATCTATGCCTAAATTAGTTTATGTTATTGCAGCTTCGACATGGATTTATACTTATACGTTTATTATGAAAAACAAGCATATGATAAAATTAAATCTAGAAAACTGCTGCTATGCCGTACTCAAGAGACAGTTCCAGGAATATGTTCGATTGAAACGATATAATTGGGATTTAATTATGTTCTAAGAATCGCACTTCCTTAAATGAATTTGATGCAAAGCATGTTCTGGGCGTTTAAGATAAACGGGAAACATGTGTGTACACATGTCTTAATGAAATATCTTAACAGCAGGAGAAGCTGTCATTTCCACTATACAATGTTCATGATATCTCATACTGACGGACAGCCCAACCAATATCCGTACCAATCCTTAGTAAACCTTGTTTGGGCAAAGACTGTCAATCAAAGGGTTGTGCGTTCGAACCCCAGTTAGACCAATATTCTTTTCGACGTTTGACAAAAGTTAATGCGACAAGCGTCATCCTTCACCATTGGACTAATAGTCTATGTGGAAAAGCAGCCATTTACTTGGAAAAACTGGTGTACTGATGTTGGAAAAACCAGGTAACACATGGACATGTGATCTGGTAGCCGTGATATAGCTGACACATTGTTGAAAACAGCGTCAACCCCCAGAGAAATCCTTCTTATAATCAAACCTACTTTGTGTGGATGCAACAAGTACCGAAGCAAAACTGTGTTTTACCGGCAATATAGACATGAAAAGTTTCGTTTATTGTAGGCTATTTCCTCTTTCGTTTGAACCAAATAGTTTATTGGTGTACCTACTTTACATGTTTTCTGGATAACCTTTATATTTCTTACAAAAACTATAATACATTTTAACTCAACAGATTATTGACTTTAATATCGCACAGAACACATAGATTGGCAGACAGAGCGACAACCTATCGAGTGTCGACGAGCACTCTACAGATACTACGTAATAAGATTGTTAGATAGAAGATCAAATCCTTTAAAATAAACTCAACAGATGCAATCTCAATGTTCGGTTATATGATACGATACCTTTAACTTCACACGTGGCTAGTCTAATGGGTTAGCTTGAATTACAAACATTTGATACAGGTCGTAAATGGCAGACAATATTTGTTAATGAGTTTGCTTGCCATTATAGTTAGTGTATGATATTACAACTATGTATTAGGTGTAACCAGCGATATGTTCAACTCTCCCAAACTGTGACCCTGGTTAAGTTGTTACATCATCCGTTTTGCGAGCGAGTGATTAGGGTTCGGACTGCGCTCGAGGCACACCGAAGACTTTATAAATGCTAGCAATGGCTTCCTTCCTATGCTCGTAATGGTTCGAGCATCCAACTCGGCAGCGATCGGGAAACCAATGCTCACTAAACAATCGAATCATGCACACACAAACTCACACAACAACGGTAGTCGTGGGTTCCCTCCTTGGCGGGAATCCGCTGTGGTCGTGTGGTTAGCGTCGGGGATTTCGAAACCGGGTGTCCCGGGTTCGATCCCCAGTCGCGGCACTACGGTCATGGTGGAGTGCCCTTGGTCAAGGCACATTTTCTAGCCTAGTACTGGTTTGTTTACCCAGGGATCATGAATAATTAAATTTAATTGCGCGCTAAATGACCTTAGCTGTCGATGCGCCATAAAACAATATACATTCATTCATTCCCTCCTTGGCATGGGTTAGTGATTGTTTGGTGTTCATGGCAGCTTCTAACAAACTTTCAGTTATACCACAGCGTTTTCTGGAAAAGTTGCCAGTTCTACTAGTTTATTTATCCTGACACAAGACAGTCAGTGAGTTATAATGCAAATCCTTCAACCCTGAGAGCCAAGGAAGGCAGCAATTACTACCATTTTAAAAGTCTTTGGTATGACCCAATTTAGGATCAAACCCGTGACATCCAGCACCCGAGACGGATGCTCTACCATTACAACAGCGAAGCGGTCTTCCCATAGTTGATGGGATATAATTATGAGAGAATCCTTCGATGTTGGGATTAATCATTGACGCCGCGTGGAAGCGCGGCGTCAGTATGGGATAGGTTTTAATTTTGTACCATGGGGTGACGTAATCGAAAAGGGAGCAACCAACAAATATTATTGTAAACACAAACTCTGTAATATGTTTGAAAAAACAGCCTTTATGATTGAATAAATTGTATTAACTGATTTAAGAAACAACAAGATACAAAATATGTACATCTTTTACCGTTGTTACAACACTTTAGACACATTTAAATTGATTGTAATAACTGTTCCCCAACTAACTAGGCTAAGCTTTTTTATGAGTTGGTTCACTAGGCTACGCTTTTTTAATTGTTTGGTTTACTGCTCTGACGAATCGATTCATCAAAGCTCAGCAAAAAAGATTCGGGTGATGTTTTTTCCTATTTATTTCTGTTGTATTACTAAATTTAAAACGTTCCTCCCCATACAGTTGTTCATTCAGACCATTGTATTTTTTGCTATATGTTAACTATACATGAGAACCTTTTCTTTTTATAATGCTTAATTTTGATATTAAATATCTTTAAACTTGTTAGAATTATTTGTATTTTTTGTTTATTTACTCTCGTTTTTTGTTATCATACTTTTGCTCAACTGGAAGGAGAATAGACTTCCCTCTCTCATTCCAAAGCTTGTGTCACACTTAACTTATAACTAGAGGCATTAACACTTAAGTTAATATCAGGTAATATTTCAGTATCTATGTTTTTTGTTTATCTAATTAATCTAGTTAGAACAGATTTAAAATTAAGAAACTTCAGCTTGTATGACACTTTATTGTTGCAGTCAATGTTAAGCAAACGCTAAACCAAATGGTTTGAAGACTTAACTTGTCATTTCATGACTAAACTTTACATGCTGAATACCACATAGATCGTAGCATATAAAGTGTTTAATCCCTACGTCAAAATGGACCCTTTTTGCTCTTGAAAACATTTATTATAGACTATGGTAGCCAGGTGAGCAATAAAGGAACATATTGGCCTTCTTGTTTAAGATAAAGGTACATTTGGCCTTCATGTTCTGAATATTTACATCCTGTCCGTTTTCACAGGTTATTTGAATGTATTGAACTGCATCTGCTTCCCTTTATGTCATGCTTTAAAATCATGCGCGGCGTCTTTGATGCTTATCATCAAAATTTGTCTTGTACCAGCATTGTGATCAACCATACCAGCAGTGCTGGTCATGTAACAATAACACGCAGTGTTATGATCAATCATACCAGCAGTGCTGGTCATGTAACAATAACACGCAGTGTTTTGATCAATCATACCAGCAGTGCTGGTCATGTAACAATAACACGCTGTGTTATGATAAATCATACCAGCAGTGCTGGTCATGTACCACTAACACACCGTGTTATGACTGATATACTGTTGACTGCACAGTAACTGCATTAAAACAAATCAACTCTCTTAAAGATAAACCTTTAATCAAGCAGAGTGTAATATAATGAAGAGTCTTTAACAGAACTTTCAGAGGTAGGTGTATTATATGGCCAGGATGTATCAGTCGCGGGTGTGTTAAATACAATTGCATCGTTATCATTGTTTCTTTTGGGGTTTTTAATTGTGTTTTAAGCCGCTTTCAACATTTGTGTTCCAGTAATGACGGTGTTATTTGGGTGTTTTAAAACAGTTCTACTTGTCCATTTTTGCTAACGCCAGCTAGTCAGTCGTAATGCTAAATCCAACAACCCTGAGCGCCGTCAAGTAACAGTAACTACTACCATTTGTAATGTCTTTGATATGAAGCGGTCGGGGATCGAACCCGCGGAATCCCACTTCCTAGAGTTATAACCAGTACTCTTGCCGTTGTTGTCCAAAAGGCAGAACCCGTCTCAACACAGGATTCGACACCCGGGACTTTTGGTACTATAGGCCGACGGTCCACCACTTTACCACCGTTTTCCTCATGAATTGGTTTGAGCTTAACTTTTTCTCACATTTTGCAAACTTGCACCATCTTAATTCATCTTTGTACATATTGAATGCCCACCAATATCGTATCACAGGTAATACATGTATATATACACTTCGAACACAAAAGGGGGTTGAATGAAAATTAAAAATTCATGGAAAATAAATGACTGAAATGCAAGAAACGATTCTTACCTTGTTTAGTTTGCTATATTTACTTTCACACATTCACAATAACCTTAATTAAACACAAACGAAAGTAAAAAACTTGAAACAAACGTGTCTCCTGAAATACAGTATCCTAGCAACTGGTATGGTCAGACGTGAAATCGAAACTCAGGAGAGTCCATATGTGTTACCCTTTCCAATACGCAGTGTAATTGTAAGTTCATGGAAAGAAGACATCGGTCAATTCTGATACTCCTGGACATTGTACTATCAGTCGTCCCGCAAGAAAACCAACATTGTGGACTCTGCGTAAAGTATCGATACGGATCAGCATAAACAGGCTTACCCGGATAGACACTTTTCGCCTCTTGTAGATTTTCTGTTTCAGCAATCGTTACTCTATGAGACGGAGCAGGCTGGTCTGGGTAGATACATTACGCAGAGACCATAATGTTAGTTTTCTCGCGGACAGGCTAATATCTAAAGGTATTACTGAACTACTGGAGGAGAGAGTAACTCTCAGTGATTCGAAGGTCACTGGATCAATTCTCATTAGATTATGTAAAACTTCGGTTGAAAGCCGAATCCACTTATGAAATTAAAGCATTTAGCTAGCGCACACCCAAGTGTTTGGGATGTGTTACGTGAGTTAGGTTAATATGACATAGGTTTTTAGAACTTGTTTCACAGTCGATTTAAGATGAAGCAAGATTTGAGCTGTCCCGCGAGAAATCCAACATTATGGCCTCTGAGTAATGTATCGACCAAAATCAGCCTGCGCAGACCGACACATTCCGTCTCAGGTGGATAGAGGTATAGAGTAAGGATTCCTGAAACAGAAAATCCACAGAAGACAAAAAGTGTCTGTCCGGGTTCGCCTGCGCGGCATGATTAAGCTGATCCGGGTCGATACTTTACGCAGAGACCACAATGTTGTTTTTCTCGTGGAACTGTTCAATTATACCAAATAATATAATCCAAAAATGTTCACAAGCTATATAACGGATCAGCCAGTGATAATCATGATCGGACGGGCTGTTCTCTGTTTGCATTTAGTCGTAGACAGTGTCTGTCTGTCCGTATAAATGTCTGTCTGTCTGTGTTTCTGTCACTAAACTGTTACTTACGTTGTCCTAAATTGCATTTCGTTTTAATTTCAAATATTTTGGACTAAGCAAAATAAAGAGTGTGCTTAAGTATAGGATCCAATTAGTAATTTGCCTTGTTCACAAAGCAGATGAGGTAATAACATGATCTGCATCTCCACACAATGGACTTATCCGTTTAAGTACGTAACTTCATGCGTCTGAATATAATTGCTAACCCTTTCCATCATACAAGGAATTTGCAATGAAGAGTCTTTGCTGACCGCATAATTTTTATTTATACTTAAATTCATCTTCTGAAAACAAATTGAAGTGTTACCTCAGTAGTTGCCATAAGATCATCAATAGCTAGACGCAGATCATGTATATTGCTTCTAATTTTACTTCTAATTGTAAACTATATTACACTGACTTCAGTGAGCGTACTTAAATAAATATATCAAATAATAGATAACAGTGTGTGAATATCATGATAATAAATAAAATAACACAAAGGTCAGGATCAGGTAATAGGTGTACGCCATAATAAATCATATAATCACAGAACGATCCGGGTCAGGTCGATATTGTCAGGTAGTATATGTAAACCAGAATACTAAATAGAATTACACATGGGTAATGATGATGTCAATATCGTCAGGTAATATGTTAACGCCAGGATAATTTATATTATAACACAAGGGTCATGATCAGGTCGACATTGTCAGGGAATATGTTTACACCAGGATAATACATATAATTACACATTGGTAAGGATGAGGTTGATAATGGCAGGTAATATATGTACACCAGTATAATAAATATAATTACACATTGGTAAGGATGAGATCGGTATTGTGAGGTAATATATGTACACCAGAATAATAAATATAATTACACAAGGGTCATGATCAGGTCGATATTGTCAGGTAATATATGTACACCAGGATAATAAATATAATTACACAAGGGTCATGATCAGGTCGACATTGTCAGGTAATATGTTTACACCAGGATAGTAAATATAATTACACATTGGTAAGGATAAGGTTGATACTGTCAGGTAATATATGTACACCAGGATGATAAATATAATAACACAAGGGTCATGATCAGGTCGACATTATCAGGTAATATGTGTACACCAGGATAATAATTATGATTACACAAGGGTCATGACCAGGTCGACATTGTGAGGTAATATGTTTACACCAGGATACTAAACATAATTACATATGGGTTAGGATGAGATCGGTATTGTTAGGTAATATATGTACACCAGGATAATAAATATAATTACACAAGGGTCATGATCAGGTCGACATTGTCAGGTAATATGTTTACACCAGGATAATACATATAATTACACATTGGTAAGGATGAGGTCGATATTGTCAGGTAAGATATGTACACCAGGATAATAAATATAATTACACAAGAGTCATGATCAGGTCGACATTGTCAGGTAATATGTTTACACCAGGATAATAAATATAATTACACATTGGTAAGGATAAGGTCGATACTGTCAGGTAATATATGTACACCAGGATGATAAATATAATAACACAAGGGTCATGACCAGGTCCACATTATCAGGTAATATGTGTACACCAGGATAATAATTATGATTACACAAGGGTCATGATCAGGTCACCATTGTGAGGTAATATGTTTACACCAGGATAATAAACATAATTACAAATGGGTTAGGATGAGATCGGTATTGTTAGGTAATATATGTACACCAGAATAATAAATATAATTACACAAGGGTCATGATCAGGTCGACATTGTCAGGTAATATGTTTACACCAGGATAATACATATAATTACACATTGGTAAGGATGAGGTCGATATTGTCAGGTAATATTATGTACACCAGGATAATAAATATAATAACACAAGGGTCATGATCAGGTCGACATTGTCAGTTACTATGTTTACACCAGGATAATAAATATAATTACACATTGGTAAGGATGAGGTCGATAATGTCAGGTAATATATGTACACCAGGATAATAAATATAATTACACAAGGGTCATTATCAGGTCGACATTTTCAGGAAATATGTTAACACCAGGATAATACATATGATTACATATTGGTTAGGATGAGATCGGTATTATCAGGTAATATATGTATATCAGGATAATAAATATAATAACAAAAGAGTAAGGACCAGGTCGACATTGTCTGGTAATATGTTTACACCAGGATGATACATTAATTACACATTGGTAAGGATGAGGTCGATAATGTCAGGTAATATATGTACACCAGGATAATATATATAATAACAAAAGAGTAAGGACCAGGTCGACAATGTCTGGTAATATGTGTATGCCAGGATAATACATATGATAACACAAGGGTCATGATCAGGTCGACATTGTCAGGTAATATGTTTACACCAGGATACTAAATATAATTACACATTGGTAACGATAAGGTCGACATTGTCAGTTAATATGTTTACACCAGGATAATAAATATAATTACACATTGGTAAGGATGAGGTCGATAATGTCAGGTAATATATGTACACCAGGATAATAAATATAATTACACAAGGGTCATGATCAGGTCGACATTGTCAGGTAAAATGTTTACACTAGGATATCAAATATAATTACACATTGGTAAGGATGAGGTCGATAATATCAGGTAATATATGTACACCAGGATAATAAATATAATTACACAAGGATCATGATCAGGTCGACATTGTCAGGTAATATGTTTTCATCAGGATGATAAATATAATTACATATGGGTTAGGATGAGGTCGGTATTGTCAGGTAATATGTGTACACCAGGATAATATATATGATAAAACAAGGATCATGATCAGGTCGATAATGTCAGGTAATATGTTTACGCCAGAATAATAAATATAATTACACATTGTTAAGGATGAGGTCGATATTGTCAGGTAATATGTTTACACCAGGATAATATATATAATTACACAAGGGTCATGATCAGGTCGACATTGTAAGGTAATATATGTACACCAGGATAATAAATATAATTACACAAGGGTCATGATCAGGTCAACATTGTCAGGTAATATATGTACACCAGGATAATAAATATAATTACACATTGTTAAGGATGAGGTCGATAATGTCAGGTAATATATGTACACCAGGATAATAAATATAATTACACAAGGGTCATGATCAGGTCGACATTGTCAAGTAATATGTTTACACCAGGATAATAAATATAATTACATATTGGTAAGGATAAGGTCAATAATGTCAGGTAATATATGTACACCAGGATAACAATATAATAACACAAGGGTCATGATCAGGTCGACATTATCAGGTAATATGTGTACACCAGGATAATAATTATGATTACACAAGGGTCATGATCAGGTCGACATTGTCAGGTAATATATGTACACCAGGTTGATAAATATAATTACACGTTGTTAAGGATGAGGTCGATAATGTCAGGTAATATATGTACACCAGGATAATAAATATAATTACACAAGGGTCATGATTAGGTCGACATTGTCAGGTAATATGTGTATGCCAGGATAATAAATATAATTACACATTGGTAAGGATGAGGTCGATAATTTCAAGTATTATGTGTACACCAGGATGATAAATATAATTATACAAGAGTCATGATCAGGTTGACATTGTCAGGTTATATGTTTACACCAGGATAATAAATATAATTACACATTCGTAAGGATGATGTCGATAATGTCAGGTAATATATGTACATCAGTATACTAAATATAATTACACAAGGGTCATGATCAGGTCGACATTGCCAGGTAATATGTTTACACCAGGATAATAAATATAATTACACATTGGTAAGGATGAGGTCGATTATGTCAGGTAATATATGTACACCAGGATACTATATATAATTACACAAGGGTCATGATCAGGTCGGTATTGCCAGGTAATATGTTTACACCAGGATAATTTATATAATTACACAAGATTCATGATCAGGTCGACATTGCCAGGTAATATGTTTACACCAGGATAATAAATATAATTACACATTGGTAAGGATGAGGTCGATTATGTCAGGTAATATATGTACACCAGGATAATATATATAATTAAACAAGGGTCATGATCAGGTCGACATTGTCAGGTAATATGTTTACACCAGGATAATAAATATAATTACACATTGGTAAGGATGAGGTCGATATTGTCAGGTAATATATGTACACCAGGATAATAAATTTAATAACACAAGGGTCATGATCAGGTCGACACTGTCAGGTAATATGTTTACACCAGGATAATAAATATAATTACACATTGGTAAGGACGAGGTCGATAATGTCAAGTTATACGTGTACATCAGGATAATGAATATAAGTACATATGGACTAGGAGGAGGTCGATATTGTCAGGTAATATGCGTACATCAGGATAATTCAAATGATAACACATGGGTAAGGATGAGGTCGATATTGTCAGGTAATACGTGTACATCATGATAATGAATATATTTACACATGGGTTAGGGTGAGGTCGATATTCTCAGGTAATATATTAAGGCCAGGATAATATATATAATAACACAAGAGTAAGGGTCAGGTCGATATTGTCAGGTAATAAATGTCCGCCATGATAATTGATTTAATAACACAAGACTTAAGATGAGGTCGATATTGTCAGGTAACAAATGTCCGCTATGATGAAAGATATATTTACACAAAGGTAAAGATAAGGTCGATAGTGTCAGGTAATAAATATACGCCATTATAATAAATATAATTATACAATGGTAAGGATCTGGTTGATATTACCTGGTTATAGATGAATCTTCTGATATAAACTTCCTAGTGATTGGTGATTGGTTGAATCTTCACCTGATACATATATATATATCTGTCTTTTCACAATAGAATATATGGTTCAATGTATTTCAAGAGAGAGAGAGAGAGAGAGAGAGAGATAGAGAAAAAATAATGAGGTGTGTATATAACCCAGTGTACTTCCTATTAAGAGTGGACTTGAATGACATGTTTTACAATTGCGAACCGTTCTAATTCAGAATCTTTTGTTTTGGTCTCTTTGTATATATTCCATGCTAAATGGAAGCTGTTCTTAAGGCCTGCAATTGATGGAATATGTGATTTTGATTTGCAAGAAACTATAAATCTTTTGAAATTTAACAACATCGTATCTACTTTATAATCAGAATTACATGCACCTATAAGAACTTTAGCGCTATTTATTTGTATTAGTGGGTCTATTTCTCTTACCAGTGATATTAAATGTTGTAGAATTGGTTTAACCTTTATACATTCATAAAATAAATGGAGTAGCGTTTCTTCTCTTTTAATACAAAAAGAAGAGCATATGTTACTTGGCTTAAGATTCATTTTTTGTAGGAGGGAATTAGTGGGGAAAAATCTATGAACAATTTTCGTTTGCATCCATTGAATATATGAATCTTTAGTACATTTAAACGTGTTCCCGTATATCTCTCTCCAATTAAAGTGTATATTAGGGTAAAGAGATTCCCATTTTGTTTTACTAGTAGGAGTTTCCTCGTTACTAGTAAGTGTTTAATAAATTAATTTATTTGTATCTTTATTATTAAGAATTTCCTTTAAATATGTATTTATACCAGGGTTATTATATGTCAATACAAGACCGTCAGTGCCGCTGGTGTTTTCTTTTCCTATAAATGTTTGAACTGTTTTCAATAAACCATAATACACTAAAAAGTTATTTTTTTTACTTAAAATGGCCTCAATATTTTCTAAGCTGATAAATTTCCCATTGTTATACATTAGATCTCTCAACATTATAAATCCTCTATCATACAATTCTTTGATATATATAACTGTCGAATTGATTTTAAAATGTTCATTCTAGAACAAAGGCATGTTTAATATCTTATCCCAAGAGTTGATTTTAATTTTGTTTATGTATTCTATGTACGATTTTAATACGCCAATCCAAAAATCGTTTTTCACTGTTTTTGAAGTAAGTTCACAAAATATTTTTCCTAAATTAATTATTTTTCTTACGTCAAATAAATTGTATATCATTTCATAGCATTTGTTATTTTTAGAAGTTATTAAGTTCTTTAGCCGTTTTAATTTCATGGTAGAGATAAAACTTTTGATATCTATCATATTTAAACCCCCTTCCTCATAACCTTTGTTGAAAATTGTTTGTTTTATTTTAGCTCTTCCATCCCAAACGAATCTATACAGCGTTTCATTTAAGTTTTTTATAATGTCTGCTTTTGAAGACGGAAGGCTAATAAATAAATGTGTTAACATTGGAATAAGGAGTGATTTTACGACTGTTATTCTACCAATAGGTGTTGATTTCCTTCTTTTCCAATAAGATAATACATTTAGAAAGGCTTTTAAGTTTCGGCTCAAAATTTAAATCATTCATTTTGTTAAGGTTCACGTCAAAAATAATGCCCAGTAACTTAAACTGCGTTTCTCCCCAGGTTAATTTCCACTTTGTTTTTATTGAGTGTATACTATATTTGCGCGATCCAATCCAGATAAGCTTTGTTTTATCGAAATTACATTTCAATCCTGATATAATAGAGAATGTATTCAGAACTTTTAAAACACTTTTCAATGAATTTTCTGTCCCGTCTAAGAGCAAAGTGGTGTCATCAGCAAATTGACTAATGAGATATTCCGTTTCCTTTATTTGTATACCTTTAATGTCTTTGCATTGTTTTATTTTGATACTTAAAATTTCCGAGCACAGGATGAAGATATAATCCGAAACGGGGTCCCCTTGGCGACAGCCCCTTTTAACAGTAAAGAAATCCGACAGGAAGCCATTTTACTGAACGCTTACCTGCGTATTGTATAACAATGATTGTATCCACATTTTGAACATAGGACCAAATTTAAAGTAATCAAGATTTTTTGAGATAAAATCAAAAGAAACAGAATCGAAGGCTTTTTCAAAATCGATTAGCATCAGAAGTACTGGACTATTATTGTCTTCACAATATTTCATCACATCATAGACCAATCGAGTATTTTCTCCTATAAAACGCCCTTTTAGAAAACCAGTTTGGTCATTTGAGATTAACTCGTCCAGTACTGTTTTTAGTCTGTTTACTATTGTTCCAAAAGCTAATTTGTACAATACATTTAATAGGGTTATCGTATCTCCTTCGTTGTATTTGTGTCATCAATAGTTTGCAATTTACTACGTCATACAACAATGTTTCTAACGATGAATACCGCGTCCAGAATACGTTGTTGTTCACAGTTATTGACGGTATTTGTCAAAACCCCAAAAATGGTAAAGTATAACCATAGGTATAACTATAACACTAAACTGTGACTACATGTATGTACGACTCGTAATAGTTTATGCGAGAATAATGTCATTCCGGACAATCTATAGAAGTAAATTTACAGCCCTGGCATTTCAGAGGGCATTTTTACAAGGACCTTAAGATCAATAATTGACATTTGATATGGAAACGATGATTTGAACCCACGGTGCACTGTTGCAGAATGCCAGCGTAATCCTTTTCTCATGTACAGGATACTTTATGATGTTCAGTTCGGTTCTCCTCGGGTGCAGGAGTTCCCGTGTCTAAGTCTTTAAGACTTTAAAACAAGTGGTAATGGCTGCCCTCCTTGGGGATCAGGTTTGTGGTGTTAGCATTACGATTGACTGGCTGGTGTCAGGATAAATGGACCAGTAGTACTTGTAACTTACCAAAGAACTGCCGTGATATAACATATAAACAAATGTTGAGAGTGGTGTAAAACACCAAACAATCAATCTATCAATTAGTTCCGAAATTCTGAATATGTTTAACATTAACGGTAAGGTGTGTCTTACATTTTTTAAGTCCGTACAGTGCGAAAATCTACTTTGAATTACTTTAATCAGTACCACAGACAAAACTTCTCCCAAAAAACTTGCAATCTTTCATTTATGGACCATATGTGGAAATGACTGACACTAGTCACAATGATTACTATGCGTTACGTAAAACAGTTTTGACGGGCATTGGACTCACAACTCCTGTGTCTCATCGTTACCCAACAAGCAATCGAGGCTCGACTGCATTTGAATTCCGGCTTCTGGAATTGCAGGTAATTCATTATGGATGTTTTCTTTTTTTTCTTTAATCAACAGTATATAGACAGTATATAGACAACCTTATACAGGAGGCACAGGCTGATCCAAACGTACACGACAGCTATTCTATTAACTGGTTATCCTATTACAAAAACAATTTTTCCGGTTATTTTGGTTATAGTTACGACGATTCAAGTGAATCTGCATTTGCTAATAAACTATATGCCGCATCGACTTATTATGGTGGTACAGCAACGAGATCATTTGCAGGTGATTTTGTATACGATAGTAATGCTGGTCAACTCAGATTCAGTCGGTTCTATGTTCTAGCCGTAGGTCTAACCAATTCAAAGATTAAATCAGATATTATGACACGGATGAGGAAACTTGCATCAGACTCACCTTTACCGGTTAAAGCGTTTTCTCCCGACTTTCTGAAATATGAACAATATCCTGCTGTTCTTACTGAGCTATACAACACACTTGGTATTCCTGCTGCGTGTTTTATTGTCTTACTATGCGCCTTTCTTCCAGTGGATATGTTCAGTATCCTTTACATCGCGATTACTTCTGTTTCTGATGTGGTATGTATATTCGGCGCCATAACGATCTTTACTATACATTTTAACTTCATTTCGATGATACCCGTTTTAACCATGTCGATTATTAATGTTAGTATTTCCGTTATCGTGTGCTTTGAACATGCACTGAACGGACATCCGGAGAATCGTGGTCACGTGACCCAAACGATTGAGACCACCCTGGTACCCGTGTTTAAGGGTTGTCTCTGCATTATGGTCGGGTTGTTATGTATCGTGGACTCGACGTCGTATATTCTATACAGCGTGTTTTGTGTAATTGGATTTGCAAATATCATTATCAATCATGTGCTATTGTTTCCGGTGCTCGTGAGTCTGTTTGGAGACAGGTTTAGGAAGAAAGTCCACCCAGCCTTCTTCTCGGCAGAATCTAAAATCTCAAAGAATATTACTGATAGAAATATATTCTGGATTGAATTTTACTAAAGAATCATTTTTATATAACGTATGTCCTGCTAAACACAATTTTAAGAAAATCATATAAGCTGCGCGTGCCTCTGTTGTTGGCCTTTTACGACCAGTGTAGGACAATATTAACCAGCGCGCACCCGCAGTCTGATCTACAACTGCACTGTTAACCAATTAGAATATTATCCATTCAGATACTTTGTATGGATATGCCCGCTACTGTTGGTTTTCCAGAACAACCGCTCTTAGTATGACAAATCAAAGTATTTAACGAATAATGTATCAACAATAAATAATAATAGTTCTAAGCGTGTAACAACTTGTCTGTTTGTTTGGAGTAATGATTACATGAATGGAGCTGGCGAGTGGTTATATGTAAATCATTCTAATGCAAGGCAATGCAAAAGCGAGAATATATCCAACAGGGTATATGTATATATATATATATATATGTATGTATGTATGGAATTGTTTAGATACTGTGTGTTGGGTGTGTTTAAATCATTAAGTTGCAATATGTTGTATTGATTCACTGCTGTAAGGTAATAATCCTAATAGCTAAGGGTTTTGTTTACACAATTCTGGTAATGCATGTGCTTAGTCATAACATGATTGAAACATTGGTTTAAAAGCAATAAGTATTTTATTCGATTAAATCCCTCAATGTGACTCCAATATGATGCATTTATTTTTCAATGAAGGGAATTGAGCACGTGACCAGGGCACGAATCGTTTATTCCAAAGAATTGAAAATCAAACTACATTTATTTAATGTCGATGCTCGCCAAAATTATGCAAATTGTATGCCGAAGGTAAATACATTTAAATGTATGAAATCCTCTCATGACAATTAAAAAGTCCAATAAATGGTGTTTTGAATAATCCAGCATCCAGTAATCTCCCCTGGCAAAAGTGACAGCATACATAGTGATGTCCGTCTGAAACAATGACGTAGTTATTTTATATGTGTACGGTGCCGGTCATTGTATAAGAAGGATTTGAATCGTTTCTGTGTCTCGTTAGAAGTTTCACCTGGTGAATTTATCATTCCCATCGATATGAAAGTTGTCTATATATACAGGATAAGAACAATCAGTGATTAAAAATTAATATTAGATTAGTGAAAAATCTAAGTACAATCTAGACTAGATCGCGTATCACAAAATATAAGTAAATGCAAAACGCATTCTACGACATTATATCGTCAGTAAAGGGTTCACATCTAATAAATCCAGAAAGTATACTAAGACATGTGATGGTTAGTACATGGTTCCGACCTCGTAAATCCAGAAAGCACACTTCGACATAAGTTCGTCACTAAATGGTTTTCATCTAGTAAATCCATCAAAGCATACTTAGACATTAGATCGTCAGTAAATAGTTCCGATCTAGTAAATCCAGAAAGCTTACATGTATTAGTTCGTCAGTAAATATAAATGGTTCCCATCTTCTAAACTCAGAAAGCATACTACGAGATTAGTTTGTCAGTAAATGCTTCCGAACTAGTATATCCAGAAAGCATACCACGCCATTAGTTTGTCAGTAAATGGTTCCGAACTAGTATATCCTGAAAGCATACCACGACATTGGTTCGTCAGTAAATGGTTTCGACCTAGTCAATCCAGAAATCATACCACCACATCTAGTAAATCCTAAAAGCATATTACGACATGTGTTCGTAAATGGGTCCCATTTTGTGAATCCAAAACGAAGAATAACGATCACGTCGCCTTTGTCGGCATTGCTATTTACAGCTGAAACGTCAAAGCGACACAATATGGAGACCCAAATAAATATCAATGAATGAAATTTACCCCTAAAAAATATCAATTTGTCAAAATGAATAAAAACTGACCCTGTGAATATAGATATTCATGAACAGGTCCTCACTTTTCTGTCAAAGACAAAGCACCATTAAATCAACACTCGGCAACCCTGCTTCCCTATCTATTACATGTATATGGGTTATCTCTCTTGTTGATACCTGGTTTTGTAGGCGACAAGCTGATTGGCTCATGCAAGGGTCAATTCGAGACGACCTGTACTAGGTTGTCATCACGTCTATACGAGCGCTTCCTGCTGCAGCAATATTAAGGTATTGTTGAAATGAAATTTATTCATATGCAAACGTATTTTCTTTAGACAAAAATAAATTGCCTTACATTCCTCTGTTGAAAATGGATAAAGTGTTGCATGTAGGTTAGATCAAAATCCTACGGATCATTGCGATCAGGACATTTTAATAAATCTCTTATCGCAGAATTTTTAAAATGGCCCAGCTTTTGTTTCGAAAGAGTTATTTGCCAATGTCTGAAATGTCAAGATAAACATGTTGAGTTTAGCAGACAACACTATAGGCCCTGATTGAGCGGCACTGACTTGGATATACATATATACTGGAGGCAGAGACTTCTCAAAGTCGATCCCAGCAGTGAATGAATGAATGAATGTATATTGTTTTATGGCGCATCGACGGCTAATGTCATTTAGCGCGCAATTAAATTTATTTATTCATGATCCCTGGGTAAACAAACCAGTACTAGGCTAGAGAATGTGCCTTTGACGGCAGCTAGTTCACCTACATATGTGTGTCCTGGCTTTACACAGGTGTTGGCTACTTTCCCACATAGACTGCTAGCCAATTGGTGGTTGAAACCGAATGACATTTGTGGCATTTACTTTTGTCAAACGTCAGAAAGAATGTTGGCCAGGCTTTAGTTGGAGTAATCAACCCCTGCATTCACATTTCGGGCCGCTACTTACCGAGCTACCGAGGCTCAGACTGATATATATAATGGAGATAATAATTTTACTTGGACATTTGTTGTGGCATCCGTAAAGTGTAATTTCAATGCAGTGATACGGCTGGGTTAACTCATGCATTGTTTGTCTTAATGTCCATATTGACATTATACCGCATCGGTGGTGTAGTCGTTGACCGTCCGCCTCGGATGCGGGAGGTCGGGAGTTAGATTCCCGGTTGCGTCATACCAAAGTATTTAACAAGAGTACCGCAAACGGTACATAATACGCCCGTCAGGAACTTCTTTGTAAGTTTCCTATTTGTTATTATATATTGTTTGTTTGTAAAAAGTTATTAAAGCCGTTCAGGAATAAGTTGTTAAAGAATAATGGGAAACTATGAAAAATGCATTACTCATGCAGAAATTGACAAAATCCGAGGAAATGTGAACTTGATCTGTGACACATGATTACAAAGCCATATACAAAATTTCAGGTCAATAGCTCAAAGTATGTAGGAAAAAAAGCGGAAAACCAATATTCTAAGTCCAAAAAGGGGCATAACTCATTCAAAAATTGACAAAATCCGAGGAAATGTGAACTTGATCTGTGACACATGATTACAAAGCCATATACAATATTTCAGCTCTATAGCTCAAAGTATGTAAGAAAAAAGTGCGGAAAACCCGAACGGACGGACGGACGGAGGGACGGACGGACGGAGGGACATGACCATACCATGATACGTACCGTTTTTAAGAAACGGTCGTATACAAATGGTAGTAATGACTACCCTCCTTGCTTTTAAGGTCGAGGGGTTAGCATTGCGACTGACTGGCTGGTGTCAGAATAAAAGGACCAGTATTACTTGTAACTTTCCCAGAAAACGCTCTGATATCATTGAAACAATTGTTTAAAGCGGCTTAATACACCCAAGAATCAATTAAACAATCATATTGACATATTGAGTGTACATTGTATTTCATCAAGTCTCGTAATTCTTGTATAGTGGCGGGAAAGTAAAAACCAAGTCTAAAGTCAAATTGTATAGGTTTTATACACAAACTAAACCAGGTAGAAAGTCACTTCGTGCTGTGCTTTAAGAATAAGTTATTTGGGAAAAAAACCGTTCTTTCATTGGACTCCAATGCGATGATATTAACAGAATCTAAAGTTGTAAATGAACAAACAAAATTATCAAGTTCAGCAATAAAGTAACTGATTCAACCTGGAGCGTACAGTTCAGTTGTATGTGTTAACAATAATTTAATCAACATTGGGTACAGGGTGCGAACCATGCACACTGTGCTATGCCATTTGAACAATTACAGAACGATTCATACTTATCGCCATGACGATGCGCAAACCAATATGTTAAAAAGGCGAGTGCACAGGTAGACGTCTCGTCATTACAAGGATACTATATGCTGTAAACGGATATCACATTTACAACTATTCTCTCTCCGTTATTCAATCATACAGTATTTAGTTTAACAAGAGCTGTCGGAGGACAGCGCGCTCGACTATTTCATCGCTTATTTGAGTTACTGAGAAAATGGACTCTAATGAATTTGCATGCAAAACATTAACCACAATTTCTTAAAGTTGGAAAGAGTTGTATAACGTTTCAATGGACTGCATCAAGTAGTTACTAAGATAAGGACTCTTAATGTAGTTGCATGCAAACCTTTAACCATAATTTCTAAGTAAAAAAGGGCAGCAATTTGCACCATATGCAGGATAGAGTTATCTTAATTGGTTGTGTATATAGTTGTGAAATTGGGAAAGGTTGTATAAAGTTTCAATTCAATTCTACCAAGTTGTTACTGAGATTACAATCTAAATGTAGTTGCAAAACGTTAACCAGAAAACTGAGTCCAAAAAGGGCCATTATTTGCATAAAATGCTAGATAGAGTTATTGTACTTGATTGTTTACATATGTGTAATAGTTGGGAAGGATTGTATAAAGTGTCAATGCAATGCATCAAGCAGTTACTAAGTTATGGTCTCTTAATGTAGTTGCATGCAAAACTTTAACCAGAATTTATAAGTCCAAAAAGGGCCATAACTTACATAAAATGCAGGATAGAGTTATTTAACTTAAACATCAACATAGTTGGGATAGTTGGGAAGAGTTGAATAAAGTTTCAAAGCATCAAGTAAATACTAGGATATCGACTCTTAATGTAGTTGAATGCAAAACTTTAACCAAATTTCTAGTTAAAAGAAGGGCCATAAATAGCAAAATATACTGGATAGAGTTATCATACTTGATTGTTTACATAGGTGTGATGGTAGAACAGCGTTGTATAAAGTTGTAATGCAATGCATCAAGTAGTTACTAAGAGAAGGTCTCTTAATGTAGTTGCACGCAACATTTTAACAAGAATTTCTAAGTAAAAAAAGAGCCATAACTTGCATAAAGTGCAGGATAGAGTTATCTAACTTAATAATCTACATAGGTGTGATAGTTGGGTAAGGTTGTAGGAGGTTTCAATGCAGTACATGCAGTATTTAAGTACTTGCATGCAAAACTTTTACCAAGGTGTGACATAGACATCGACGGCGACGACGCCGCCGACGCCGACGCCGATGCCAGGATGAGTAGTATAGCTATCATATTCTTCGAATAGTCGAGCTAAAAACCATCATTCGTCAGACAATATTTTACAATAAAACGAGCTACAGTCTACCAGATTTACGAAACAGAAATTGTCTAGAGTATATCATATCGGGATTGGACGACAAACGCCATACAGTTTTATCCAAGCCAAAACTCTTGAAAACATCTTCGACAGCTTTTCGTCCAAGCTGTTCATCAAAATATACGGCCAAACATAATTTCCCATTGGCACGTTTCTTTAAAAATTCAATTTGAGTAGCAATATGAAGACCTAATGACTGGGCATCAGCTCCGTATATATCTAAATTTGATGAAAACAGTGGTTCCCGGCTTGGATAGACAGTCGTTACACTCAGTAAGCCTTTGTTGTTCTCACCACTCACTTCTACGTTCGTTACCATGTTGGTTCTTTCGGGAATACACATGAACGGAATGTTAGACGGAAATAGACGATATGGTACCCAGTTGACGATGATGACGTGATCTGGGAAAAGGTACTTCCGGTGAGAACTGGATTTCATGTTCAAGGTCGTTGTTCGTTGCCGCTTGTATTTGTCCTCCAATTAAATTCACGTGCGTGTGGAGTTCAATGTGTTGTGGAATGAAGTCAAATCGGTACAAATCCTAGAAAAAGTTATATCTATAGGTGCTACATGTTTACGAAAAAACGTAAAATGTTTGAAAAAGACAATAAATCATCATACTATTACCATAAATATCGATTTTTAGAACGATTGACTAGGCGATAATCAATACATGTTTTTTTGCAAATATAAATTTGTATTTCTCACTGTTGTCGTCTACTATAAATAGAGAAATATGAAAATAAGTAAATATAAAAAATGGTGTACCATCAAAGTCATTTTTTAAAATTATGTCGAAAGAATATCAATGCATAGGTTATATTTGTTTCCCAACGTGTTAAAACGTACAATTCAATACCAATTCTGAATTCACATATGTCTAACTATAAAAAACAATGAAAACATTGAAATGGTAGAAAGTTTTAGCTATCTTGGGTTGGTGTTCTCCTGCAGGGGCTCATTTGTACAAGCAACATACGAATTAACGGGCAAAGCGTTGCGATCAATGAACGCCTTGTTTAATGTCACAAATCAATTGGACGTGCCTATCAATATCATGCTTGATTTATTTGATTCTCATGTCCAGTCTGTTTTGAATTATAGTTGTGAGGTCTGGGGACATTTATCTGCTGAAAACCTAGAATTAGTGCATAAAAAATTCTGCAAATGGATACTAAATGTTAAAACCAGCACTTCGACTCTGGCTATATACGCTGAACTTGGTCGTTATCCTCTACAAATATCTAGATATATACGTATTGTTAAGTACTGGCTAAAATTATACCAGGAAAAGTCACATAATTGTATCCTCAGAACGTTGACATTGGATCAAAGATCTCTAGCAGAAAGGGATGTAAATATTGTTAACTGGTCATCCAAAGTTCGCGATATCCTGCAAAATGCAGGATTTCGCGAGATTTGGTTGTATCCGGAGTCTGTAAATGCTAATGTATTTGTACCTCTGCTACGGCAAAGATTAAGGGATATGTATATATGTACATGGCAAGAAAATATCAAATATTACTCATCACTTTCACTTTTTAGACAGTTTAAAATAATATTTGAACGGTCTAGCTATTTGGACATTTTAACTTTTCCAAAGTATAGAAACATTATATCTAAGCTAAGGTTGACATCCCATAAATTAAGAATTGAAACTGGTCGTCATGAAAACATTGAAAGGAACCAAAGAATTTGTACATTATGTAATTTGAATGATTTGGAGGATGAGTTCCATTTTGTATTAGTTTGTCCGTTCTATGAAACATTAAGAAAACAATTCATACCGCGCTAGTACGCACAACGTCCAAGTATGTACAAGTTCATAGAACTCTTAAACACAGAAAGAAAAAAATATTTATGTAATCTTGCGTCATTTTGCCTCAAGGCTTTTGAGATGAGAAAACTCTCTATTTGAAAATAAAAAGCATCCTTATTAGACGGGCGTTAACAGTCCCACTTTCTTTCTTGATATAATTAATTTCATATTGAAATTAATATATATATATATATATATATATATATATGTAAGTATGTGTATGGGTATGTGTATATATATATATAATTATATAGTTACTTGTGTATATATGTGTATTTATACATATGCATATAAACTTGATTTTAAACTTATTTAAACTTATTTAATTTAAACTTAGTTAAGTACTATTTCTCAACTATTTCATTGTCTTAACCATTTATGTATGTATATTTGTGAATATCAACCATGGGCTGTATATGCTTAAGTTGAAAATAAAATTTCTGTTCTGTTCTGTTCTGTTATAATATACACCGTTAAAACCAGGCAAGAATCATTTCAATTGTATAGAGTAATACCTTCGATAAAACAAGCGTGTTCTGTCGTCTAAAGGATTCTGAAAATACGGCCATATTCGTGTCTACTGCAGTAAAGGAGTTTTCCGTAGCCCTGGATTGTTGTGTGACGTAGTTGTTGATGAAGGAATAGAATCCCTTTCCTTCATATTTAGGGCTCACTCGGCCAGCTCTTGATATTACAGTCTTCCCATTGTCGACGAGAAACGCGATAACAAATGTAACCTGAAACAAAGAGTATTTGGAATGACGTTAGGTCTTTATTGCATTCAGCGCGACTGCACACGGAAAAAGGACAAAGCATCTAAAGTAGCCTGAAATGCTGTTTGAATTTTTCATTAAAAATACAGTCTATATTGTATTCAGCAAACCATGAAGAGAAACATATGCCGTAGCAAAAACATCCTTAGATATAATTACGGTCGCTAGATTTAATGGAACTGCAATCAGAATTGAATTCAGCGACCATCGAAGAGAAATATATAGTGTAACAAATGCAGCTGGTAGTATAGATTCTACAGTAGATATAGGCTTCTTGTCTTATTAGGGATACAGTCAGTCATTATCCCAACGATCACCAAAGAGAAATGATAATTGATGTCATTGTAAAAAGGGGTCTCTGACTAGATTATAACCGTGAATGTATCTTTTTTATTTATAACGATTTCTCACATGCGGACGTATGTTTAAGCATCTGCATCAGACGACGTTTGAAAACACTGTGACAAAAGGGGAAATTGCTCATTATGACATAATATTTTGAACTCTTTTCAATTATTACTTTCACTTACACCAACCTTTAAAGAGGTATAAATTAGTTGTGGTTCATGTCACGTGATCTCACGACTGTATCCGATTAAGAAATCGAGAAAATCGGATTCGTTCCCTATTTCTCGCAATTCCATAATCGGTACCTACCGAGTACGGGGAAATAAATCATTTAAATAATTATTATATGAAAGCTTTCTCATACTACTGTCTAATTAGAATAAAAAATCACCTCATTAAGGTTTATAAGGGAACACAATTGTTATTTTACTTATTTTTTTTATGAATTTCTATAAAAGTGCAACTTTAACCAAATATAACCTACATAATGTGAAAGTAATTTGCTACAGATTAAGTGTATCCAAGGTTCAATATGGAACGCCTTGACATGACGGAACTATTGTTGATAACGGTGTTAAACCCCAACCAACAACATCAACACGACGAAGACAGTGGCACACAGGCAGGGCGCCGGTCTCGTGATACCAAATGTCCCAAGTACGACACTCTCGATATCGGGATCATACTGTTGGACCTCCGCAAACACTAGGAAGTCATACAAAACACTTCTAAAATGGGAGTAATTGCTTCCTATCCTTTGCGCTCAGCATTATGCGCTCAGCATTATGAAAGTTAGCATTACGACTAACACGATGATGTCAGGACAAATGGACCAGTAAGAACTGGCAATTCACACAGGGTATAACTGAAGGTAAAATCACCGTGATATATAACTGAAGGTAAAATTACCGTGATATATAACTGAAGGTAAAATTACCGTGATATATAACTGAAGGTAAAATTACCGTGATATATAACTGAACACTCTTTGAAAGTGGTGTAAAACACCATACAATTAAACTTACTGTTGGACTTTTGCATATACACTAGTCGCGAGTATAATTGGTTGGAATTTCACGAAACAGACATCAAGCGTTATTAAGACATGAAGTACGAACGTGTTGAACAATCGCTGTAATGTACCGAAGCCCAGCTCGGTCAACATTCATTGATGACGTTTGTTAAAAGGCAATGCGACAAGCATTTTTTTTTTTCCACCAATTGGCTAACGGAAAAGCAGCCATGTGCCTAAACACACTGTTGCTTGGAGTACTGGTAAAACCAGGAAACGAGTGGGAATGTGAAGTTACCACCGTGATATGAGTTATTGTTGAAAACGGTTAATATAGACAAAAATATCCATGAACATGAAATAAAATTGATTAATGATTTAATATACATTGTCAGATTATGCAAAAAAAAAATTATATTGAATTCAACAAATAGGTTTATACTCATACATAAGTATACTCACAATTTTCCCGTTCACTACCCCGACATAACTTTTAGCACACGACATGAAGTAATCATAGCAAGCTGGTAAGTAGTCAGCGCCATCGTAAACGTTGTCGTGAATGTCCAGGACGGCATCTTTATCCACCAGTGTGGCTTCACGAATTGTCAGTCCTTCCATACTCCTATATATAGCAATGTCTTAACACACAGAAAGGTTAATTTAAACTATGAATGTGTCCATTTAAAGCTTATAAACCTATACTCCCAATACTATTATCTTGGCTGATCAATTGTTGATAGAGACATGACATTTATTCTTGTAGTCAACTCAATCGTCTAAACACAATGTATGTTTACGACAATACGAGTGTACAATAAGCGTGAGTATGAAGCACACTTGGTATAATTTCAGTTTCGCACTTCGTTATCATTTCGATTGTAACGATTACGCATATATCTAAATGTAAAACTATACTGACGAGATAAAGAAACGCCTCATCGAAAGTTAGCGTTAATTTTGTTACAAATTTTAAATTTGAATTGCAATGTCAGAAATGTACATGTACTCTGACCGATAAATCCTACCAACCTAAACTCATACGACTTTATACAGCTCATTGTTACATTCATGATTTGCTCGTGCAGCCCATGCGTGTCAACCATGTCGTTTTATTGAGTGAATTTTACATTGGTACATGAGTTAGTCGACACACAACCATATTTTCAGAGATTTTCTGACACTTATCCAGTTTCTGATAATGACGAAGCTGAATTCCGAAGAGAGGGTCCGATTTTGGCCATGCTTGAATGTGGGCGAACGCACGAACAAGTCGCTAGACGTTTTAACGTCTCTCGTTCGACAATAGTGCGTCTCATTCGACGTGTCGGAGTCATGGGAACATTTGTTGATAGGCCGCGTTCAGGTAGACCGCGTTTAACGTCAGTACGGCAGGACAATTACATCCGTCAATGCCATCTGCGTGACAGTTTTGTGACGGCTGAATCCACATCACGTTTAGTGGTAGGTAACCGTACACATACAGTCAGACATCGGCTTAGAGAACGGGGAATAATCTGCCGCAGGCCCTGCCACGGTCTTGTCCTTACGCGACGTCATCGGCTACCACATCTTATTTGGGCCCGCAACCATCGCGGTCAGCGTTGGCAGAACATATTGTTTAGTGACGAGTCACTTTTCAACTTGTGGAACGGGACGTATCGGTCTCTACATACGACAGCATGAACGCTACGTTAACAATTGCGTTGTGCAGCACAACCTTTACGCTTGGGCAGGAGTTATGGTTGGGCAGCCATCAACCATAGGTTTAAGTCCCAACTCGTCGTGTGCCAAGGTAATCTCAATGCCAGGCGTTACATCGACCAGCTATTACGTCCTGTTGCTGTCCCTATGTTCCGCCAACGTCAAGGCCTGGTCTTCCAGCATGACAACGCACGACCTCACGTTGCACGTATCGCCATGAACCTTTTACAGAGCAGCAACATTAACGTAATGCCTTGGCCGGCTTGTTCACCGAATTGGTTTGAACCCTCGTGTCCCGCCCTCGAGCCTGACGCTGTAACCATATTACATCCAACATCATGTTAATGTTAGGTAAACTAGTCGGCATAAATACGAACCCGGATTTGATAATTTATCCTGTCCGAAGTTTGTCATTGTGAACTTGGTACATTACCAGAATTGTACCGAATGTTATCCAGACACCAGCGAATCAATCGTAATGCTATTCCAGCAAACCCTGATCGTCAATGAGGGAAAACACTATTACCCTTTTTTTAAAAATGATAACTGGTAGGTCCCAACCGGGATTTGTACCCTCGTTTCCTGCCCTCAAGATGGACGCTGTAACCACATTACAACCAACGTAATGTTTATGTTAGGTGTCCTAATCGGCATGATATAACCGAATTTCCGTTGAAAGTGGCGTTAACCTGCAATCAATGAGTTAAACATGCATTCCATTCTTTCAATATATACCTTCTTAAATGTCGGTTTTCCTCTGATGCGGTTAAGGATCTACTTCATAAAAGTAAAGATAATAGAAGGATGGCCAAGGTTAAAATAGCGATGCTTTAATGCATATATTAACATAAATAAACAATGGTAATTAGCATGTGCGTGAATCAGCATTATAGTAATAATTAACTAGTAACCTTTTTAGACTATGTAATCGTTTGAACGTGCCAAGGTCAAGAGCGACAGACTTAATACACTTTGTTTTTCTGGATACTTTGCGAAAGGGATCGTTTGGTGTTATAGTTTTCTTCAATAACCGTCTTAAAACATCGCGAAATTGTAAAAGTCGTCTCCACCAAGAAAAACTTTTGATCATCCTGAATCAAGTCAGGTGCGTGTTTAACTATATCATAAGAAAATATTTAATCATCAAATCGGCATTGCCACAATATTTATGTTGACGTATACCTTGATACACAATAGCCGAAGTTGGTGTTATCAAATTAACGATATACATACATCGCGAAATTGTAAAAGTCGTCTCCACCAAGAAAGACTTTTGATCATCCGGATCAAGTCAGGTGCGTGTTCAACTATATCATGACAACATATTTAATCAACAAATCGGCATTGCTACAATATTTAAGTTGACGTATACCTTGATACACAATAGCTGAACTTGGTGTTATCAAAATAACGACATAAATCGGTTGCATGTGATATAAAAATATTCATAATGATCTTAAAGCTTGAACAACGAGGGATGACCCAAAAGTAATATGAATGATGTATCAAGTTCAAGTTCTTTATTTGTATCACATTTTACATGTTGTTGCAACATATGCATAATAAACAATTGTAAAGCAATACATATAGTATAGTTTCAATAGTTGACATGTAATTACAAAATTCGAGAAAAGTGTAATTAATATTAATACGTACAAGTTGACTAAACTTAGATTTTTTTTATTTTGTGGATTTAAAATAGCACCTTTTGTGGTATTTCTATCGGTCTATGGAACTGTTTTAGATTTGCGTTTAGAATTGGCCATGTGTATGTATTTACTAAGTTTTCGAAATATACTTAGTTTATCATTTTTTATTAGTTGTTTAAATTTATATAGTGATGGCCAAATATGATAATAATTTGGAATTAAATTGATTGTTAGTTGACGATACAAAGAACATATAAGTATAACATGATATTCATTCTCAATAACATTCAAGTTGCACATTTTACATATTCTATTTTCCCTAGGGATGTTATTATATCGTCCTTCCTCAATTGATAAATGGTGGGATGAACATCTTAGTATTGTCATTGTAATTCTCTAATTATTGTTATTATTATTATTGTTGTTACACAATCGAGATATTTTGTAGTGTTCAAATAAGCTTTTAAAAGATCTCTAACATTGTAATTTTGTAGAATTATCTAAATCTGAAAACCAATTTTGAATTTAACTATCTTTTATTTGCCCAATAACAATTTCAACGTCAGAATTGGTAATGTCTGATTTTATGTGCATACATGATAAACCGAGACTATTCAGTAAATGGTTAATATCTTTATGAAAAGTATTTACAATATTGCCCTGTGAATCCTTCATGTTTAAAATATTATATAAAAGCGTATTAGGACATGTTTTGATTTTTTCTAATATTTAATAATTGCTATCTTACGTAATACAAGTAAAGGATATCTTCTCCGTATACTGCTGCTGATGGTGTTTGTTTCCGCACACCAAGAATTTGTTCTTTTTCTACGTCGTCAGTTTTATTACATTAACCCCATACATCAAAATGGGTAAAATAAGTGAATCGAACAATTTCAATTTTTCGCACTCCTTTAAAGGGATTTGCCTAAATGTAGAATACAACGCGACAATAGCTTTCATAGCTTGTTCAGATAACCTTTTCTGTGACATGTAGAACTTCCCATTGTAGGACAATGTAACACCCTAATATGTAAAATGTGTGACTGTATTTAATTTCCTTCCGTTATAAACCATTTCAGGATCAATACTTGGGCGTCTATTGTTACATACCATAATAACAGGTTTTTTAGTATGTACTGTCAGACCTCATTTATTACAATAGCTATGCAACGAATCCAATAAGGATTGTAAGCCTTCGTTAGTGTATGAAAACAGTACTGCATCGTCTGCAAAAAGTAACAGAAAAAACTTAATGTTGATCAGGGTTAAATAATCGTTATTTCTTGTAATAAGGTTCTCATAGAAATCATTGATGAAAAGAATGAACAACAACGGTGAAGTCGGCTCGCCTTGTTTAACTCCTCTTAAGCATTCGAAACAGTCATGCAATGTGTTATCTGATTTTACACAGGCCTTGACATCTGTATATATAACTTTTAACATATTAACAATTTTCGAAGAAGCTCCCAGTTGTATATCGATAGACTGTAGCGAATGCATTACGAAAATCGACAAAAGCACAAAAGAGCTTTTTCTTCTCAACATTCAGGACAGTCTGTATTATGGCATTTAATATCAGTCGTTCCTTTACCGCTTCGGTATCTAAACTGATACTCAGTCATAACATTATTAATTTCTACCCAATCTCTAAAACGCTTTTCTAACATAATTGATAACATTTTGGAGAACATACTGGTTAGGGTTATCCCTCTGTAATTGTTAACATCCGAATTATCTCCCTTTTTAGGTACTGGGACAATTACACATAGACCAGTTTTAGGGATATACACTGTTGTTATACATAACATTAAATAGTTTACATAGTAGAGCTGATAGCGAGGTGATAGTGAGTATTTACATTCTATAAACATTTCAGGTATCAGTAAATCTTCGCCTCCGCTTTTCCCACATTTCAATGTATTAATTGCTCGTTTGACTTCATCAACAGTAAAATCATAATCTAACATTTCTAGAGATGTGATGCTCTGTTCTCTATTACGTAATTTATTTTCAATGTTAACATAGCTTTTATAAAAAATATTTTCTTATCATTTTACATTTAGAAATACAAACATGTAACAACTGATGTGTCTTAAGTTTAATCTAAAATCGTTATAATGCTTGACCATAATAACCTGTTCTTTTCATTAACCATACACATTTTGACTCATTATTATTTCTTTATTGGAGTTTTACACCGTTTTCAACATTATTTATGTTATATCACCGCGACAGCTCACTTATTTGTGATCCCTGAGTAAACAAACCAGTACTATGCTAGTAAATGTGCCTTGCCCATGGACACTCCACCATGACTCGAGTCGGGACTCAGGATCGAACCCTGGACGTCCGGTTTCAAATTCCTGACGCAAACCAATCTACCACGGCGGATTCCCTTGTATGTGTGGGAAAGGATTAATTCTCCATTATAGAAAACAGTACATCCTAGCCCGATGTTACCATGACGTTTATTTCATTATATATATATGAGCCGCTCTACCAGAAAACCAACACTGTGCACTCTGCATAAAATATCGACCCGGATCAGCCTAAGCATGCCGTGCAAGCTAACCCGGACAGACACTTTTTGCATCCGGTGGATTTTCTGTTTCAGGAATGATAACTCTTTTCCTCTATCCCCCTGAGATGGAATGTGTCGGCCTGTATTAGCCTGCGCTGATTGCGCATGCTGAAATCGGTCGATGCATTACGCTGAGTCCATACTGTTGGTTTTCCCATGGAACGGCTCATATATATATCACGGGTGATATATTATTTTCCATATGATTACGTGGGGTTTAAAGCGGATAATTCCAAAGAATCGGAGAAATCAAATGAGTATGGTTCACATGTTGCCATTTCTAGATGCAATTTAATCTTTAAGATCTCGTAGACGATCTTGGATGACCTTTTTTGGGTCCAATTACACCAACATTACTTAGGGCTAAGTGATAGTTAAATACTTAAAAGGGTATTTCATCATGAGCAATATCTCCCGTTGCAAAATATGTTCAAAGATTTATACTTCAGATGTGTCAAAATGTGTCTTTAAGTGGGAAGGAGTCAAACCTGTTGTTTACAGGAAAGAATAGATCGTACAGCGTGCACAGATGTTAATTTATGTAAGACTTAAAATAAATGGTAGAAATGGCTTTCCCTCCGTGGAGCTCAGGATTGTGGGAATAGCAATACGTCTGACTCTTGCTTATGTGAGGATAAATGAACTATAAGTACCGGTAACCTTCCCGGAAAATGCAGTGATATAAATGAACTAATGTTGACATCACCGTTAAACGACATATAAACAAACATTACAACTGTAATTTGTACTATCTGTCCGCATGCAGGAAAGGATTAAACAGTAATTCCGTGATATAACTGTTGACATCACCTTTAAATGACATATAAACAAACATCACATTTGTAAGTTGTGCTATCTGTCCGCATGCAGGAAAAGATTGAACAGTAATTCCGTGATATAACTGTTTACATCGCAGTATAACGACATATAAACAAACATCACATCTGTAAGTTGTGCTATCTGTCCGCATGCAGGAAAAGATTGAACAGTAATTCCGTGATATAACTGTTTACATCGCAGTATAACGACATATAAACAAACATCACATCTGTAAGTTGTGCTATCTGTCCGCATGCAGGAAAAGATTGAACAGTAATTCCGTGATATAACTGTTTACATCGCAGTATAACGACATATAAACAAACATCACATCTGTAAGTGTTGCTATCTGTCCGCATGCAGGAAAGGATTAAACAGTAATTCCGTGATATAACTGTTGACATTGCAGTATAACGACATATAAATAAACATCCCATTTGTAAGTTGTGCCATCTGTCCGCATGCAGGAAAGGATTGCACAGTAATTCCGTGATATAACCATTGACATCGCCGTATAACGACATATAAACAAACATCACATTTGTAAGTTGTGCTATCTGTCCGCATGCAGGAAAGGATTAAACAGTAATTCCGTGATATAACTATTTACATCGCCGTATAACGACATATAAATAAACACCACATCTGTAAGTTGTGCTATCTGTTCGCATGCAGGAAAGGATCGAACAGTAATTCCGTGATATAACTGTTTACATCGCCGTATAACGACATATAAACAAACATCACATTTGTAAGTTGTGCTATCTGTCCGCATGCAGGAAAGGATTAAACAGTAATTCCGTGATATAACTGTTGACATCGCAGTATAACGACATATACACAAACATCACATTTGTAAGTTGTGCTATCTGTCCGCATGCAGGAAAGGATTAAACAGTAATTCCGTGATATAACTGTTGACATCGCAGTATAAGACATATAAATAAACATCCCATTTGTAAGTTGTGCTATCTGTCTGCATGCAGGAAAGGATTAAACAGTAATTCCGTGATATAACTGTTGAAATCGCAGTATAACGACATATAAATAAACATCACATCTGTAAGTTGTGCTATCTGTCCGCATGCAGGAAAGGATTGAACAGTAATTCCGTGATATAACTGTTTACATCGCCGTATAACGACATATAAATAAACACCACATCTGTAAGTTTTGCTATCTGTTCGCATGCAGGAAAGGATTGAACAGTAATTCCGTGATATACCTGTTTACATCACCGTATAACGACATATAAACAAACATCACATTTGTAAGTTGTGCTATCTGTCCGCATGCAGGAAAGGATTAAACAGTAATTCCGTGATATAACTGTTGACATCGCAGTATAAGACATATAAATAAACATCCCATGTGTAAGTTGTGCTATCTGTCCGCATGCAGGAAAGGATTAAACAGTATTTCCGTGATATAACTGTTGACATCGCAGTATAACGACATATAAATAAACATCCCATTTGTAAGTTGTGCCATCTGTCCGCATGCAGGAAAGGATTGAACAGTAATTCCGTGATATAACTGTTGACATCACCGTTAAACGACATATAAACAAACATTACACCTGTAAGTTTTACTATCTGTCCGTATGCAGGAAATGATTAAACAGTAATTTCGTGATATAACTGTTGACATCACCGTTAAACGACATATAAACAAACATTACACCTGTAAGTTTTACTATCTGTCCGTATGCAGGAAAGGATTAAACAGTGATGCCGATTATCTAAGGTCAACCAAGACGATTCACATTGGTCCGTAAATCCAAGCTTCTCAAACAGTTTTCTCGCTTTTACATTTTCCACCTCGACTTCAGCAAACGGTAAAATAACCAAAGTCCATAAATATCGACACAGTCTGTTGACCACCATCGAGGCGTATCCGTGACCACGAGCGTCGGGCAATGTGTACAAATGTGTCAAAGGACCAAATTAGGAAAGGACGACCCAACTAACCATCTTCCCATCAACTAAAGCTCCAAAACCTACTTTTGTTTCCAGCTCGTAATGTATCATGGCCTCGGTGTTGTGGCCTCTGAATTTCCAATTTGAGTTAATGACGTTGGCCAATTCCGGGGTAATTCTTTTCACGATGTGTTTCGCAGCAGGTTGCGGGTCTGGTAGTTGATCAACACTCTGCAAGGACATAAGAAAACATTTTGTATCAAGGTGAATCTGTGACTTTGTTAAATTTAACAATGTTTCATACATGGGTCGCTGATGAACTGGCATCGATGGAAGTATATTCCTTTGTGACCAGTCAATCCTTTCTTTTAGTGTTTCAACAATGAGACGCGAGTCTTCTTCGTCGAAATAAACGGCCGTACATTTCCAACACTTGTCCAGCTTATCTTCACATACACTCAGTACAGCTGAACTAGTATCTGAGTCACGTGATGCCTTTACCCTAAATATTTCAAAATCACCAAATCCGAATTCGATCAACTGTCTGAAATGTTGTACGAAGTAAAATGAACGAGGAAGCTTCGTCTTCAAAATCTCAAAACACAATTTCACTTCATTAACACTTGTCAAGCGTTCTAGATACATGTTTTATTATGTCTGTCGTTGCATTAGCAGTTTACATTACACAGTGACAACTTTCTATATACAATTATACATGCAGGTTGTGTTAATCTTTCGACTGATAACCCTTTCTGAATTCATACCATTCGCGGTTTAATTTTGGTAATAATTGATAGTCCATGAAAGAACAATGTTGATCAAGATGAACTACACATATATCCAATCTGATCTTGGTCTATGTTGTTTGAAAATATAGTTATGAATTAGTCGCTCATAGCAGGAGATACGTTAAAACGTGTGCAGTGTATTCAAATTCATAAAAAATGAAATAAATACAAGGGAGATCACTGTTTCGAAATTAAAATAGATACGAGTAGAGTCAGTAGTGGTTGATTCAAAGTTGTTTTTTTCTTTCGTTATATATTTCATTTTTCAAAGATACCCCAAGCAATACTTTATTTATTCAAAGATTCAAATACTTTCAAACATCTAGTTGCTATGTAACAACATTTATACGATATATAGGAATTTGTGTAGATAATGAACAGATAAACCGATGTTAGAAGCTAAGGGACATTTTGAAAAATAGATAATTTGCTTATAATGAGCAGTTCTTCCTGTTTCAAAAAGTTTTTATGTGTTCTTTTATGATGCTACTTTCATTTATAGTGCATACACAATGTTATTTGTTTTGTATAGATGTTTTCAAAATTCAAGGCCACCAGCCTCTACTGTAAACAATGCATGTATAGGTTTACACAACAATAGTGTGTGCACTTATTTACATATATTGAATACATTTGATCTGTCGCAACATGAAATAAATTTAATGAATGAGTCGGCGGTTTTAATCTTTACACCACCTATAGATATTTTCCTGAATTCTTCATTACGTTTTCAAAAGAGAAAATTGTGGAAGTCATCCTCAGTTACATCAATTGTTAATTGTTCAAGATAATCAGTAAATATCCTTTCTTCTCTCGGAGCATTATGATGTAAGCCTACTTCAATATTCAGTTTATGATCCGAGCACCGGAATTTTGCAAATGCTTTCCTAAAGTAAAACGGTATATCAATAGTTAAATAACGTTCCTATAATGTGTAGAGAACTGTTAGCGTCGAGGGTTTCGGAACCGGGCGTCTCGTGTTCGATGCCAAGTCGCGGCAGGGCGGTCTCGGTGGAGTGTCGTTTAGAAAGTTATATTTACTAGCCTAGTACTGGTTTGTTAACTCAAGGATCATGGACATGTAAACTATAGCCGTGATATAACTGAAATAATGTTGAAAACGGCGTAAAATCCAAACAAATTTAAATTAAATAAAGTATAAAATAGTAATATATTATAATTCACGCACTGAATACATTAGGTGGTCCAGTGGTTTAGCTTGCTGGACTGTCAATCCAGACGTCTGGAAATATTTGAGGTGTTTTTAAGTCTCTCCCATTCGACTGGTCGTTTTTAGGTCAAATGGCGTCTGATTTCAAGAGAGCTCATATGACTTATTGACGACCAGTGCATACTCATATTATAGATTGCATTGACGCACATGTTTATATGGATCTACACTGATCGCATACGCCTTAGTCGGTTTTCACAGAGCATCGCTTAATTGTATTTATTATTACCCTCGTTGAATGATCTTTGTTACTATTTGACAAAATCTGAATACCTTTATGTGTTATCGAAGCAATTAATCGACTGATGCATTGGTGTCTGTATAAACAATACCGATATTATAGGTAGCTACGCTGTACACAGAGAGAGGGAGAGAGAGTGTGGAGAGAAAGAGACCGACATACAAAGAGATAGAGAGAAAGAGAGAGAGAGAGAGAAAGAGAGAAAGAGAGGGAAATAGAGAGAGAGAGAGAGAGAGAGAGAGAGAGAGAGAGAGAGAGAGAGAGAGAGAGAGAGAGAGAGAGACAGAGAGAGAGAGAGACAGAGAGACAGACACAGAGAGACAGAGACAGAGAGAGACAGAGAGAGACAGAGAGAGACAGAGAGAGACAGAGAGACAGAGAGAGAGACACAGAGAGAGACAGAGAGAGAGAGAGACAGAGAGAGACAGAGAGAGACAGAGAGACAGAGAGAGAGACACAGAGAGAGACAGAGAGAGAGAGAGACAGAGATACAGAGAGACAGAGAGACAGAGAGACAGAGAGAGACAGAGACAGAGACAGAGACAGAGAGACAGAGACAGACATAGACAGACAGACAGACAGACAGACAGACAGACAGACATACAGACAGACAGACAGACAGACAGACAGACAGACAGACAGACAGACAGACAGACATAAACAATGATAGAGAGAGAGACAGATGGGGAGAAAGACAGAAGAAGGTAAAAGAGAGTAACAAATATTCCTGTAGAATGACAATTGTGGCATTTCTAACCAACTCAAGAACAATTTTCAATAGTGGTTTTCTCTTATAGTATACAGCAAACATGAAATTATTCTAGCGGCGATGCCAATCTAAACCGGCACAAATAAACAGCGTATTAATTCATTCATTATATCTTATTATTTTATTGTAAACATTTGTTTTCATTGTCAAAACAAACATCGCAAAATACCCCAGCTCGGTCAAATTATTGACGACGACTAATTGACAAAAATCAATGCGACACGAATCAATCGTCTTCCACCAATCTGCTAACGGAAACGCAGGCAGGGGCTTGAACAATTGTGTGCGTGGAGTACTGGTAAAACCAGGCAACGTATGGGATTGTGAACAGACAACCGTGATATGACTGAGTAACTGTTTAAAACGACTGTTATCATCAAAAACATTCATTAAGCAGATATTGAATTCCCCAAATAAGATACTTCTACATATGTATACGCACAATTTTCTCATTCACCACCCCGATATAGCTTTTAGCATTCGGACACGACATGACGTAATCATAGCACACTGGTAGATAGTCGGCTCCGTCGTAAACGTTGTCTTGAACGGCATCTTTATCTACCATTGTGGCTTCACGAATAGTCAGTCTATCCATGCCTGTATCTCCAGATCAAACAATGCCACCGTGAAGTCTGACCTGACTATGTTCTCTTTGATACTAAGTCAACGGAGAATTTAAGTGGACTCTCTCATCCAATCTACATGCAATACCCATAGGTTAATATTTGTCTACACTTATCAAAAATCCAACAAATGTTTGCTTTCGTCACATAATAGTTGGCCTGGGGCTTTAGCCCCTGGTCATAGTAGTAAAACCACTTTGTCAGAGTTTGCGACCTGCCAATTGATGTTAACACCCTATAACGCATTTTAGGGTGAGACTGCGCCAGAAAAATAGTTCATCATGGATTCAACAAAACTGCATTTAAAAGGTTAAGATCACCCTCACATGATCATTATAATATTGTTGGAACACCAGTGAAAAACTTAAGGCGTGAGTATAACAAATGCATATATATTAATGCGTATAGATGTCAAATATGGAAGCTTATCAAAAAATAAATGGTTAGCAAAGAAGGCGCGTGACAAATGCAGTGGCGGATTTATCGGGGGATGCGTAGGGCCCGTGCGACGAAAATAAATGGTAAACACAGAAGTCGCGTGTGAATGCAGTGGCGGGACCGTTTTATGTAGCCGACAGACATGCCGTAACAACAACCCCGATGATACTCCGGAGGAATATTATAAGCCTGTAATAACTATCCCATTCTTAGATCATGTGCTCCAATAATTCCTCAAACGATTTACCTCACTTCAGTAGCGGGCTACTACGACATTCTTACTGTTCCCGCGAGTTGATAAAGCACTTAACGACGAGTCGGTAAACTTTATCAGGGAAGACCTACCATCGGAAAATACACTCCAGGTGTAAATCGACTGCTGGAGGAATAAAATGGTTGGTGTATCACCCTTATCTTACCGACCAGTGAACCATTGACAACTTAACTAAGGAATGTGATCCGAATGTCCAAACAATTCGTTGGATAGCGATCACATTTTTGGGGACAAGTTGCGAGTTCGAAGAATGAATTTCCACTATTGGCCTCGTGAAGATCATCATTGGCGAAGAAAATGCATACAGGAATGTGGCTTATTTCTGAACATACAGGTATGGCTATCAAGGCTATTAACCTTTATGTTTTCAAAGTTTTCTGCTGCAGATTTATATTGTTTTCAAAATCACATTTATTAATTTAAAATGTAACCTACCTAGTATCACTTAAACCCCAGTCACAATGACTTTGCGATACGTTTACGAGTAGTTTTCGGCGGATTTATAGGCATTTTCGACCGAAACCCTTCGGGTCTCTTCGCGGGCATTGAGTTACTTTTAACTCGGACTTAAAATCTCATCGCAAACTGATCGCATATTAATCGGCTGATGCCTGGCCGATGTCCGTATATTTAGCTAGTTATAAAGTTTGGTGTCTCTTTCTTATATTTGCAGACACAGAGACTGAGGAAATTGTAGAGCAGGAGCCTGTCCAAGAGCCGGGGATGAGGTTGTGCTGCTCGTTCTCACGGTCGCCAAGTGCACCATTATCTGTGCAAACCGTCCTCAGCATATTGTGGAGTGTCACACACGCCAGCACCATGGTTTCCACGTTATGCGGCTCCTGTCGGAGGGTTGTGAGAAGGCAGCAGCGGTTGGCCTGTATGCCAAAGGCATTCTCAAGACATCGTCTGGCACAAGTTAGGCGATAGTTGCAGACCTGCTCGTTCTCCTCCAGAGGCGTAGCAGCAAAGAAGGGCTTCATCATCCACTCGTTGAGGGAAAATGCATTGTCCCCAATGATGAAATACGGCATCTGACGGTCGTCGGCAGGCAAAGGTTCAGGTTCTTGGATGCCGATTGTGTTGGAGATAACCGCGTCTCACAGAGCCGACTCGTTCCACAGCTGGGCATCAGATGCTGCCCCTGGGGCACCGACTTGGGCCCACATGAACCTGTAGTTCGCATCACCGAGGGCTAGGAGCACAATGGAGTGGTACCCCTTGTAGAACCGGGACCCTCCGTGGGCAGGACACCGGATGCGTATATGCTTGCCATCCAAGACAACTAGCACGTGGTAAAAGTTCCACCGGCTGCTGTAGCCTGAAGCAACCTCCTTCCACCCCTCAGCTGTCGTCGGGTTGGTGACAAACTCTGCGCCTTATTCGTCCCAAATGGCCTGACAGACGTCCCGGACTGTAAGTGAGATCGTGTTGTGCGGCACATAGAACAGGTACATCATCGACTTGTAGCAGTCCCCAGTGGCCAGATGCCTGTATTGTCTGTAAAAGAAAGATATGATTATTTACAGAATTTAAAGGATATCGACTCAAGAAGTATTCGAAAGGGCTATCTTAACCTTTTCCCATTCATAGTTGCATTTAAATGCATCAACAGCAGACGAGTTTTGAGTGAGTATACTTATATTGTATAAACACATCTTCTCTTAAAAGGCCATTTCTCCTTTTGTCATAACCAAAACTGTGAGGACAATGGAGACATAACTTGATAGTGTTGACGACTAAGACCACAACTCGCCAAACGTGGCTCATTTGCATGTAATATATGCTTGCTAGTATTTTACGAGTATTTGATTTTCAGATTTTAAAAATGAAGTCATAACGAAGAACAGCCTTCACAAACGACGTCGCTACACTACTGGATAGTGTTAACGATTAAGATCACAACTGTCCAAACGCGGCTTATATGCATGTAATATATGTTTGTAGTATTTTACGAGTATTTTATTTTCATATTATGAAAATGTTGTCATAACGAGGTACAATCTTAAACAAACGACGTCGCTACAATCAAAACTGCGAGGACAATCGCAACACAACTGGATAACGTTTACGATTTAGTTTGTTTAAATGGTGTTTTATGCCGTTTTCAATATTATTACAATTATATCACGAAGTTCCATTGGTAATGTACCAGCACTACCGGTCTTCTATATCCTGCCACCGACGAATCAGCCGTAATGATATTCCCGCAATCTTGAGGAAGGAAGCCATAACTACCATTGTTTACGTCTTTGTTGATACCCGACTGAGGATCGAATCCTTGTCCTTCGCTCCCACAGGAGGACATCCTCACAATAACAACACTGAGAGTAGTTTTGTTTTCAATCCACGTCCGTAAAGATCAACCAAAGGTTAAAGATCAGTCGTTGCTGAGTGGTAAGATTGTATTCAAATCCACGATAGCTCAGTCGTTGCTTAGTGGTTAAATCTCACACTTTTTAAACCCCGATAGCTCAATTGTTGCTGAGTGGTTAAATCGGGCACTTTTCAAACCCCGAACGATCAGTCGTTGCTGGGTGGTTAAATCATGCAGTTTTCAAACCGCGATAGATCAGTCGTTGCTGGGTGGTTAGATGGTACAATTTTCAAAACCTTGACAGCTCAGTCGTTGCTGAGTGGTTAGATGGTACAATTTTCAAAACTGTGACAGCTCAGTCGTTGCTGAGTGGTTAGATGGTACAGTTTTCGAACCGCGATAGATCACATGTTGCTGATTGGTTAGATCGTACAGTTTTTGAAACGCGATAGATAAGATGTTGCTGAGTGGTTAGATGGTACAGTTTTCGAAACGCGATAGATTAGATGATGCTGAGTGGTTAGATCGTACAGTTTTAAAACAGCGATAGATTAGATGATGCTGAGTGGTTAGATCGTACAGTTTTCGAATCGCGATATATCAGTCGTTGCGTAGTGGTTAGATCGTACAGTTTTCAAACAGCGATAGATAAGATGTTGCTGAGTGGTTAGATCGTACAGTTTTCAAACAGCGATAGATTAGATGATGCTGAGTGGTTAGATCGTTCAGTTTTCGAATCGCGATAGATCAGTCGTCGCATAGTGATTAGATCGTACAGTTTTCAAACAGCGATAGATAAGATGTTGCTGAGTGGTTAGATCGTACAGTTTTTAAACAGCTATAGATTAGATGTTGCTGAATGGTTAGATCGTACAGTTTTCAAACAGCGATAGATAAGATGTTGCTGAGTGGTTAGATCGTACAGTTTTCAAACAGCGATAGATTAGATGATGCTGAGTGGTTAGATCGTACAGTTTTCGAATCGCGATAGATCAGTCGTTGCGTAGTGGTTAGATCGTACAGTTTTCAAACAGCGATAGTTTAGATGATGCTGAGTGGTTAGATCGTACAGTTTTCGAATCACGATAGATCAGTTGTTGCGTAGTGGTTAGATCGTACAGTTTTCAAACAGCGATAGATTAGATGATGATGAATGGTTAGATCGTACAGTTTTCTAACCGCGATAGATTAGATGTTGCTGAGTGGTTAGATAGTACAGATTTCAAACAGCGATAGATTAGATGATGCTGAATGGTTAGATCGTACAGTTTTCTAACAGCGATAGATAAGATGTTTCTGAGTGGTTAGATCGTACGGTTTTCAAACAGCGATAGATAAGATGTTGCTGAGTGGTTAGATCATACAGTTTTCAAACAGCGATAGATTAGATGATGCTGAGTAGTTAGATTGTACATTTTTCAAACAGCGATAGATCAGTCGTTGCTGGGTGGTTAGATCGTACAGTTTTCAAACAGCGATAGATTAGATGATGCTGAATGGTTAGATCGTACAGTTTCCTAACAGCGATAGATAAGATGTTGCTGAATGATTAGATCGTACAGTTTTCTAACAGCGATAGATAAGATGTTGCTGAATTGTTAAATCGTACAGTTTTCTAACAGCGATAGATAAGATGTTGCTGAATGGTTAGATCGTACAGTTTTCCAACCGCGATAGATCAGTCGTTGCTGGGTGGTTAGATCGTACAGTTTTCAAACAGCGATGGATTAGATGATGCTGAATGGTTAGATCGTACAGTTTTCTAACCGCGATAGATCGGTCGTTGCGTAGTGGTTAGATTGTACAGTCTTCAAACCGCGATAGGTTAGATGCTGCTGAGTGGTTAGATCGTGAAGTTTTCAAACCTCGATATACTAGATGATGCTGAGTGGTTAGATCGTACAGTTTTTGAATCGTGATAGATCAGTCGTTGCTGAGTGGTTAGATCGTACAGTTTTCAAACAGCGATAGATTAGATGATGTTGAGTGGTTAGATGGTACAGTCTTTGAACCACGATAGGTTAGATGCTGCTGAGTGGTTAGATGGTACAGTTTTCAAACAGCGATAGATTAGATGCTGCTGAGTGGTTAGATGGTACAGTTTTCAAACTGCGATAGATTAGATGATGCTGAGTGGTTAGATCGTGCAGTTTTCTTCAAACCGCGATAGATTAGATGATGCTGAGTGGGTAGATCGTGCAGTTCTTTTCAAACCGCAATAGATTAGATGTTGCTGAGTGGTTGGATCGTACAGTTTTTGAATCGTGATAGATCAGTCGTTGCTGAGTGGTTAGATCGTACAGTTTTTGAATCGTGATAGATCAGTCGTTGCTGAGTGGTTAGATGGTACAGTTTCTGAATCGTGATAGATCAGTCGTTGCTGAGTGGTAAGATCGTGCAGTTTTCAAACCGCGAAGGTCAGTCGTTGCTGAGTGGTCAGATCGTACAGTTTTCGAAACGCGATAGATCCGTCGTTGCTTAGTGGTTAGTGTTACGTTTATTACCAAATAAGTTTTATACTATTTTATTGCAGAAGAAATCAATACATGTTTATAATACATTGCACAGATTATGTGTACATATAAGCAGCTTACAAGTAGAATTGAAATGCATGCACATTAATTAATTAAATAATTAATAGTTATATTGAGATCAAAGACAAAAGGGTTGGGCCACAAGTGTTACCAAAATTAGTGACGGCCAACCCCTTAGAGCAGGTTGTGGTAAGGTAAGACGAGTCAAATATATAAAGAATATATAGTCATACAAGAAAAAAATAAATGAATATGAAAAGAAAAAAAAGCAACAATGAAATGAAATCGCTTTCATGCAGTATTCTCAGCCGCGTCTTCACGCACAGATCCGCAACTGCATTGATGATTATCGCGTAAATGGTTATTGAATAGATCATAATTAAGGTTTCTGCATTTATTTCGAATTCGGTCATGGTGGGTTTGTAAGAACCGCTCACCTAAAAGAAAATATTTTGGAACAACTGTTGGTTTGAATATTCGTCGAAGCTTACTTTTAAATGAGAAAAGAGTATCAGAGTTTCTTGTTTCAATGTCTAGATCATTCCAAAGTTTAATGGAAGACGGTAATACTGATTTAGAATAAATCTCAAAACGACGAGCAACAGTTGCGTAATCAAGCTGGTTTCTTAGATTATATGTATTATTATCTCTAACCATTTCCGGCATTAGATCGTTTAAATAGCTAACTAATTTTTGTAATTTTCGTCTATCGGATAATGAAACCCATCCAATTTCATTGATAAGATTATCAATTGAAACAGATCTGGTTAGACGAGTGACCGCTCTGGCAGCGTCGTATTGGAGCTTTTCAAGAAGTTCCTTTTCATAAGTTGTGCAATTGTCCCAGATAATTGACGCATACTCTAAAATTTGTCTTAAATATGAGATGTATATTTGGTTAAGAGTAGCACGTTTAAGTTTGAATTATAACATTTTCATTGTCCCTAGTACTTTTGATGCTGAAGACGTTACGGTTATAATGTGATCATGCCAAGTACCATCATCACTTAGGGTCACTCCAAGATGTTTATGGGTTTTAACGTAATCAAGCTGAATATTGTCAAATAATAAAGATGGTTTTACAATATTGTTTTTGGCAAGGGTTAAACACATAACTTCAGTTTTCGAAGGATTAAAATTCACTAACCATCGTTGAGCCCAGTCCGATATCATAAGTAAATCGTGATTGAGCGTAGTTTCTATATGGTCGATATTGTCCGAACTAACGGCAAGTGAGCTGTCGTCAGCATAAAGTCGAGAAATACTTAAAATGGACTCGGTAATATCATTAACATAAACAAGAAAGAAAAGAAGCCCTAAGACAGATCCCTGGGGAACTCCAGCATGTACCTGTTCAACATCAGAAAACGAAGACCCGACAAAAACTTTTTGGCTGCGATTTTTCAAGTAACTAGTAATCCAGTTAATTATTTTTCCCCCTATCCCATATTGTCTAAGTTTCTGAAGCAACCCTGAATGCCATACCCTATCAAATGCTTTACTAATATCACAAAATGTTATACATGTAGACTTTCGCTCATCAAAAGCAGAGCAAATTTGGTTATATATGTCAATTAACTGATAAACTGTCGAATGACCTTGGAGAAAACCTGACTGTTTGTTATAAATAAGATCATTTGCATGCAAGTAGTTATACATATATTTAAAGACGACGCGTTCCATGACTTTGCCAACGCAACTAATGAGCGATATTGGACGGTAATTCGATGCAATATTGTTATCACCCTTTTTAAATAAAGGCATGACATGACTGTTTTTCCAAAAATTGGGAAACGTGCTTTCTTGTAAGGACCTATTACATATGATAGTTAGTGGAACACAAATGGTTTTAAATGTTTCTTTTAGCATAGGGTGGCTTATTTTGTCTGGTCCGTTAGCTTTATTAATGTTTAAATTAGATAAGACATCCATAGTATCTTGTTCGATAATAGTAAAATCAAAAAGGTGTTTATCATTTTTTTCCGAAAAAGGTGGCAATCTTGCTTGAGTGTCATCATTATTTGAAATTGACGCGAAATAATTATTAAGGGTATTCGCTTTCTCTATATCCGAGAAGGAATGCGTGTTGATTTCATTTGGTAATGGAGGGATAAATTCACAATTGGATGAATTGCCTTTAACCAGTATTTTTACTAGTTTCCAATATTGACGAGGATTAGTGGAACTAATGTCTTTTAAAGTAAACTCAATATTGTTAAAATATATTTCTTTAGCTTGTTTCTTCATATTGTTAACTTTATTACGTATATGTTTGTATCTCGACCAGTCAGACAGTTTACCAGTAATTGTTGCGGTGTGTTTATAACGGTCGGGTTTTTTTTTTACGTTTTACGAATTTCCGAATTATACCACGGTCGATCCCGAGGGCGAATGGTAACAAATTTATATGGAATATTTGATTTTACTAAAACTAAAAACTTATGAGTAAAATTTACAACTGCAGTATTAATATCTTCATGTAGTAAAAACGACCAGTCGGTGTTACGAATAGATTCGTTTAGAGAAATGTTATTTGCACGCTTATAGTTCCAAACACGTCTTTTATATGATGTCTGAGTATCGCCGAAATTTTTAAGAAATATATAGGTGCCAAAATGGTCACTGATATGTTTGTCAGTTTCAAAAATTCCAGAATGGAGGTACTGAATATTACGTGTAATACCAATTGGATCTAGAAGTGTTCTAGTACAAAGAGTTACTCGGATAGGTTCAGTTATTGTGTTTTCCATATTGTTAAGTGTTAAAATATCTCGAAATTGATTGTTGTTTAAATTTAACTGATCTTCATTTATATCACCCACTGTTACCATTTTACTACACAATTCAGACGCATTTTCAAATGCAAATGTTAAATCTATTCCAAAATTCTACTGATGTATTAGGTAGACGATATATATTACAGAGTAAATAAGTTTCGTTTTTATTTTTAAATTCAACCCACAAAGCTTCGGGAAGTATATTTTCTAGTTCCGTTACTCTTTTAGATATTAGATGAGGCGAAATATATGTTATTAGACCACCAGAATGTGAGGGACTGTCTTTTCTGAAAAACTTATTAAAACCGTCAAGTAAAATTGTATTATCTGGTACATCAATAGATAATTTATTTTCAGTGAAACACAATATGTCATAGTCTGCAAAATGACTTTTCATATATTCTAATTTATTTCGTAAACTCCTTATGTTTGTGATGAAATATGGAAATCGTAGAAATTTTCGGATCTAATTCGGACATGGATTTAACTCGACATCGCCAGAAATAATAAGCAAAAATTGAACAATAATGCAGTAGTATACAGAAACAATTATACTTCCGCTATCGTAACCTTTGAAGTGATAGTTTTTATAGTCAAAACTAGCTTGTTTATTTAGATTAAAGTGATGATGATGGTTATGGCACGTTAATAATACTGCTATAAATGAGACGTAAAAGTTACATATGACATACATGTAGTTTAAAGTTGGTACATATTCGTCCATGAACGATCGTATACGCAAAAGATAACAATTAGCTGCGTTAATAATATGAAGAATATGACGCGTAATAAAAACACTCGTTATAGATAGCCGCTGTAGTTTTATATTAAAAAGCCCTATAGCCGATCTATAAGAAGCTAAGTCATTACCCATTACGTTAAAGATTAATATTAAGTAAAACTAGACCGACAAAAGGGCTCTGTGCGTAAAAGTAAACTGACATTGGGAACCACGCGAGCCCACTGGGACAGGGGATGCTGAAGACAAGAAATCACAAAAAAGCAAATAAACAAAACATTATTTAGTAAAAAGTAAACTTAGAAATGCTGCGAAGACAAAAGCGAATTCCTGTATGTTGGGAGAAAGAAAAACATAAGTATCTAAAAAACAAACAAAAGCAAAACAAAAGCAGACAACCAGAAACAGAAAGTAAACAAAGAATTCCCTAAAATGATAAATAATATGGGTAGGAAACTGTGATTAGCTTATAATTAGCAAAATATATGACGGATAGTCTTGAATTTAATACAAATATTTAGGTTAGATTAATGCTGACAAACAAAAACAAAAACAACGACGTGACAAACATCAACAATTTACCTATAAACACCTATGACTATCATAAGAAACAGAAAGAAGAACATTTATACATGTGACAATAGCAGTATTTACAAAAAGTAATTCCCAACAAGTGCTGGACAACCCCATGTTATGTACAAAATGCAGTGCTCTAAAGACTATATGATAGGTTGTCTCCTTTTCAGCATGTATACACAAATTCAAGTGCGTTTAATTTCAGTGCATAATGGATTAAAATTCTGATAGTTAAACTTTTTAGGGAATGGAAGCATTACAAATAAACATCCAGAGTTTGGGTTTATATCACATATGGGGTAAGAGATATTATTTTCAACAATTCACCACATGATCTAGGATAATAATTTTAGTCAATTGTTTCAACATTACTAGACTGTGACTCTATATATGGGTTGTCAGTTACATGGTCAATGAATACACAGTTTAACATAGCCTATGTAAATATATACGCAATAGGGGATCACATTCCTGAACAATGAAAACAAACGTAAACATGAACTTTGACAGCTGACTAGACACTTTCCATTGGAAGCGGTTTGCCTGCTCGTATTGCGGAAATCACATCCATAGATTTGACAACTCGTCCTGTACTCTCGCCGCTGAGCTGCACATAAAATCTACAGCCAGCTATCCAGGTATTGTCTATTAGATTTTCGCGTTTAAGCAGTCTGGCTTCGTGCCCAAGGTACTCACGATTTGGTTTCAAGTTTTCTTGCACAAAAATGCCATCTAGTAAACTCTTTCTAGATCTGTAAAAGTTGTCGCGCACTTTTGAATTCGTGAACTTGATGATAACTTTATGGTTAACATTCTCTTTGGGTTTTCCATTACGATGAAATTTGTCAATATCAGAGCTTTTCAGAGGGTTTTTCGATTTTGTTGCAATTTCTAGAATTTTGGACTCCACGGGCTCATCATAAGTACCCGTGTCACCGAGGAGGTTTGAAATATCCAGACACAAGCGTCTACCGTACTGGGCGAGCTCGTCGTGATCAATATTGGCCTGTTTAAGTTCATTGCTGAGTCTAGTCACTTCAGTTTGCAAGCTTAACGACTTGGATTCCATGTGCACAATGCCGCGGATTTCTTGCCTAATTTCTGAAAGACATTCTTCTTTTAGTGCTACTTTTAGGTATTTGATCAAGAGCGGTGCTAGTATATAACTGAGACTAGCAAGATCGGCTTGTGTAACCTGCATAAAGGATGATGGGGTATGGTTAAACGTGGTGGGTGGGGTATGGTCTGATGATTGATTTAAATCAGACTCTTCAGCATCAAAGTAATCAGTTCCTTCGCCTTCACTATCAGAAGTATCCCTGTTTAAGTAGTGTTTATTTTTGGTTCTGGCTTATTACCTGGTGAAAACTTGTTACGTTTTCTCTTCGGCCGATTACGTTTTCGCCTGGCCATCTGTCATGGCGGGAAACGACCTCAGTGGTCAAATATCAGGTAAAATGTTTATCAAGTTTCAGAGGTCTTAAAAGTCAATATCAGTTATGCACGGCTATACATACTACCAACCTGGCCGTAAAAATGGCGATCTGAACTCAGGAATCAGCTATGAAGGTTGTATGACTACATTTTATAACACAGGTAACATATTCTCAACCATCTTATTTTACCGGAAGTCACTCTTTCCAAATTAACAAAGTCATCATGGAGTAACATCGATTTAATAATGAACCGGATGATACAGGGGACGGACTAAAGATATACAAATCAAATCAGTATCGTCTATATATATTACATCTCCCCTCTTAAGCTTAGAACATTCTAAGAAACACTTGAACAGGTCCAAAATTCTAAAGAGGTACCAAGGGAGACAACAACTGAGAGTACTAAAATTTCAGAAAGTTTTCATCCACAGTTTCTTCCCTTTGTCTGTTAAATTTTATTTTCTGTTTAATGTAGTTACTCATGTTTCTACCTTAAACATTTTTTTCTTCCAAGACGGGTAAATATGTAAATAGTTTGACTGATAGTTCTTCAGAACTTAAATCTTCCTTTGTTTCATCCAGATATGCACGACTTAGACAATCGGATATATACATTTCTTTACCCGGCTTGTATTTAGCTTTGACATCATATCCTTGAAGTCTCAATATAATTCTCTGAAGTCTTGGGGGGGGGGGGGGGGGGGGGTGCCTGAAACAAAGGTTTTGCGAATATTAGTGGACGGTGGTCCGATTCAACTAGAACTTCTTTACCAAATAGATACGGATGGAACTTGGTACATCCATATAGGATTGCTAATGCTTCATTTTCTATCCGAGCATAGTTTCTTTGTGCATTAGTGAGTGCTCTTGACCCATAGGCTACTGGCTGCTCATTCTGAAATATCACTGCTCCGAGATCTCCATGTGTCGCATCTACCTGAAGCATAACAGGTTGACTCTGGTCATAATACTTAAATACAGGTGCTTTTATAACTGACTATTTCAAGCAATCAAGAGCTCTTTTTCCCAGTGCCACTGAATATTTTGTTGTAGTAGTTTTCTCAGCGGTTCACTTTTCTCAGACAGGTTCTTGATGAACTTGCCTAGATAATTTATAAAGCCCAGAAATGTTATTAACTCTTTCACATTTTAAGGTATTTTTATGTGCCGTACTCCTCTAACTTTTTCTTCGTCTGGTTTCAACCCTTCACTAGTTAGAGTGTGACCTATGTAACTAATCTCAGTCTTTCTAAACTTACATTTCTCATTGTTTAGCTTAATATTGTTCTCATTCAGCCTGTTTAGTACTTTGTACAGTCTAGAATCTGAACCCCATATAACAATATTGTCTTAGATTGATTCACAACCTTCTAGGCAACGACTGATCTATCGCGGTTTGGAAACTGTACGATATAACCACTCAACAACATCTAATCTATCGTGGTTTGGAAACTGTACGATCTAACCACTCAGCAAAATCTAACCTATCGCGGTTTGAAAACTGTACGATCTAACCACTCAGCAACGACAGATCTATCGCGGTTCTATGATTTTATCCCATAGGGCAACCTTTTAAAGCTGTATCTACCTAGTAGTATGTTCATTGTACATAATTTTTGCGAGTCCTCATCTAATTCACATTGCCAAAATCAACAACTAGCATCTACCTTAACAAAGAGTTTTGCTTTAGACATTCACGGCAAGATTTCTTCAATTGTTTTTGAAATCTTTGGGATCCATACAGATTTTTAATTTCCCATTAGGCTTAATAACAGTCATCATTGAGTTAACCAACTCAGTTGGTTCATCTTGTTTCATAATTACTTCTCGGTTTTTTGATGGATTTGAGTTCTTCTCTGATTTTCTCTTGACGAGCGAACGACAATGTTATTGGTGCTTGAACCACAGGAGTTACTGATTTATCAGCTGTTATTGTGTGATGTCCTGGCAATTTTTCAAGACCAGTGAATATCTTTGGAAACGTTTTCTCAATGTCACTGTCTATTTGTATTGGCATACTGAATACTCTTTTCACTAAATTAAGCTTCTCACAAGTTGCATAGCCTAATATTGTTTCAGCTGGTTTATGTAACACTATGAGTTTGTTCATTTATTTTACAATTGAATTGTCTTATTCCTGTGCCTGGAAGTTTGTGTCCACTATATGACCGGAGTATTTCTTGCCATTTTTCACTTCCTTTCAGACCTATTTTATTCAGAGTTTCTATTGACATTACATTGCAGTGTGCTCCTGTGTCTAAATTCATTTTAACTTGGTGACCTTTAATTTATGTCTAGATCAACCAGTTTTCATTGATTGAGGTTATATATCACATGTCATCCATTTCTAGGATGCCAATGAAAAAGTCACCCTCACTTTCACAGTCACTTTCCAATGCATGTACGTTTTTCCCCTTTTTCCAGTGTTTGTCTCGACGTTTAGGATCATTGTTTACCTTAGTGAAATTAGTCTTACTCTTACATGCTGCGGCTAATTGATTATACTTCTTTGATTTTGAACATTGTTCACTTATTGCTGGGCACCTCATTTTACCATATTTTCTACCACACCTTGATTAATCATGTGTTACAGCTTTCTCCTCTTTTGGTCTAGCCTTAAAGCTAAAGCAAGACCCACCTTTCACAAAGTTAACTTTATAAGTGTCTGATCTGTTCCATGCATTTCGTTTGCGATTTCGAAATTTCATACGCTCTGGCAATGTTCAACGTTCTTTCAAGTGTCAAGTCAGAACCAACATTGATGAATCTTTCTCTGACCTTGCTGTTTCTTATACCAAAAACAACCATGTTGCGAACCGTTTCGTCCGTCTTATCATAATTACATTCTTTTATAAGGATCTGTAAGTCCGTAACTAATTGATCAAATGTTGAATCTTCGTTCTGAACTCGACTACTGAAACGGTACCTGTTGTACACGACATTCGACCTAGGCTTAACGTAACGCTGAAAATTGTCAGTGTAAGTCTTCAACTACTTTTTCTCATCATCTGACATTTCCCAAATTTGATAGATCTTATAATCCTTTTCTCCTACCCAGATCATTAAGTAAAAACACGTTTCTTCTTCTGTTTTCCTTTTTAAAAGGCCGTTGAAGACGAAAGTGCAATGTTCCGTGAATCTCGTCAACGAAGATTCTAGATCTGATGACTCCCAGTCTATAATGGGTGATAATAAGTGTTAGCCTTTCCATCTCTAATACTTCTTTTTACAAAATATTTCAATGGTTTTGCTTGTCTACTCACTGTGGATGTATTTTTGAGATTTTCTGACACCATGTTATGTTTGGGACCAAATAAGAAAGCCAGCATGGAGTAACATCGATTAAATAATGACCCGGATGATATAGAGTACGGACTAAAGATATACAAATAAAATCACTATCGTCCATATATGTTACAGTTAGATCCTACAGTTTTCGAACAGCGTTAGCTAGGTCATTGCTGAGTGGTTAGATCGTAAAGTTTTCGAACAGCTATAGCTCTGACGTTGCTGTGTGGTTAGATTGTGCATTTTTCAAAACACGAAAGCTCAGTCGTTGCTGAGTGGTTAGATCGTACAGTGTTCGAACAGCGATAGCTAAGCCATTGTTTATTGGCTCGATCGTACAGTTTTCGAACCGCAATAACTGACGTTGCTGAGTGGTTAGATCGTATTTTTTCGAAAAGCGATAACTCAGTCGTTGCTGAGTGGTTTGATCGTACAGTTTTCGAACCGCAATAGCTCAGTCATTGCTGGGTGGTTATATAGTGTACTTTTCGATCCGCGATAGCTGAGTGTTTTTCAAACGGTAACGACGTTTCTATTGATCAAGAATCCCGAGTTCGATATCAAATCTTTACGATGAGTGTTGACATTCATATTGCCTAGCACCATTTGTATTGAGAAAAACAATATGGAAAGATTTCTGTACAATAATCCTAGTATGTTTAAATTAATATCCATTTTGAACGAATTGGCTAACAGTCTATGATAAAATAAAAAGCCAGTCGCTTGGAAAGACTGTTGAGAGGATTACATGTACTGGTTTGAGAAATCCATGAAACGCATAAGCCGGTAAACTGACCACCGTGATAAGTCTGGAAAGTCGGTGTAAACGTCGCTAAACCCCAATCATCAATCTATCAACCCTTTAAAAAGCAGAACACATACAAAACATTAGAATGATTTGAAGTATATCACATTAAATCAATTTAAACCCATGTGTTCAAACCAATTTTGAAATGATAGTTTTCTTCTTCTTCAATAATAGGGCTTAAGAGTTTAGGTATTTAAGAAGTATTTTAGTAATATCAAGGCGGCCAGTTCAACTTTTGCTTCAAGGTTTTTTCACATAATACCCCACACCAATGTTCACTGGCACGAGGCTATGGTGTTCTATGATCTTTTTTCGATTGAACTGTCGCATGAGAAAGCATAACACAAAGGTCAATTCACTAGTTTGTTCTATGTAAGCTGACCTTGTAATGAGTTTCTCTCACAAGACAGATACAAATTACTGTGTAGTGGTCTTTAATAAACCTTTCCTCACATGCAGACACATTTTGAGGCATCTGCAGTAGACGACCTATTGACAAAACAAGCAATTGCTCGCTCTGAACAATTCCGCCATTTGTGAGAACTTTTTTCAACTCAATTCAGTATTTACATTTTAATTTTATTTCTATTTCGTTGTTGCTACTTTAAATAACTGTCTAAATAATTCTCTAACTCCTCTACATTGGCATCTGCTTACATTGTTCATGTTCTTTTGAATCATTTATAGTCTGGAGGCTGAGCAAAAAAGCATGCACTTTTTGATACAAGTATGAAACTTGAACAAAGGTGATGTGGTATATACTTATTTATTTTCAAACGGGACCCCAACCATATTTTACATAAAGCAGCAGTGGCGGCCATTTTTCAAAATGGCCGACACAAAAATTTACAATCTCTTACATTTTTACAAAAAATTGAAATATTATTAAAATTTCTTTTATCTTTATTCATATATACTATGAACAGACAGGTATATAGGGCAACTTTTGTCACAACACGTGTTTCGGCCATTTTGTTTCCCAAAATGGCCGCCATTTAATATTAAAAGTCAAATTACGCTAAATACATCCGCTGACTTGCTGATCTACTATAAGACAAAATGTTTGCGTAGAAATGAGTGTATACCATCATCAGAATGTATTGAATATATGACATTGAGTTTAAATGCATTGTGACTGTGTATAGGATGCACTGGAAATGATTAATTTGATCACTTTTAGTATTTTGACCTTGTTTGAAAGTGAATGTAGAGAATGTAAAACACCGGAGTTATTTCTTGCATAGTGCATGACCCCACATTTTCCTTAGATTGTTTTAAAGCTAGGAGGTAACTCTGTTCAATGATATAGTGTGTTCTACATGAGAATCGCTTAGAAAGTGTGATCATTGAGGACTGAAACTGGTTCGAGTTTTATACAATCTTAAGACAAAAAATGGTATAAATGTAGTTGTTTTGTGAAATAACTTGTTACTAACTATGAACACCATTTTTCATCTGTCTTTATTAGCTCACTTGAGCACAAAGTGCGTGATGAGCTTTTGAGATCATGCACCGTCCGGCAACGGTTGCGTCTAACAAAAATGTCTTTAAATGACATCGTCTTGACGAGTGTGATAGTCTTACATCTACATTCTTTGAATGGCATGTACAATATCATAAGAGTTGTATATAAACAAAAATACAAATAAATTAATGTACAGCGTGCTACAAAACGCAGGATTAGTGATGACGTTTCTGAAATACCAGAGACATTAACACGACAGAAGGTAACACAAACTACTAATCCAGATACGACTTGTCATTTTTGCAACAAATCTGGAACAAAAGCTTATCACCTACACAATGCATCCACTGAAGATCTCGATACAAAAGTAAGACAATGTGCCATTAATCTTCAAGATCAATATTTATTAGCCAAGTTGTGTAGAGGAGACGTTGTAGCTACGTAAATGAAATATCATGCCTAATGTTTAGTTTCTCTCCATATCAGAGATCGAGCTGAATCCAATACAGCACAGTCATGTGACATTTCAGATACTGCCAAAAATACTGCTTTCACAGAATTATTTTCATACATTCATGAAGTTTTGGAAGGTGATGAGACAATACCGAAATTCCAACTATCAGAATTGACTTGACTGTATACCTCTAGACTTCACAACACAGAGGCAGGCACCATCAAGTGTACGTGCAACCAGATTTAAACAAAATATACTTGGATACTTCCCGCAGTTGGAGGCACACAGTTAGAGCCGTGATATTCTATTTGCACCAAGTTGAATTGCTCGCAAAAGTAGTAAGAAAATATGTCAGCACTCTTCTGAAAGTGAGACAGTTATTATGTCACGGATTGCAGATATAATTCGGAGTGATATGTTCACCAATGAATTTCCTCCCTTTGATGGTACTTTTCCAAATGATTTCCAGCAAAGTGTTGTACCCTGATCATTGCTTACTCTGTTTTATATTAAAAACTCAATGTTACAAGCATTACAAATTAAGCAAACTACAAATCACATGCTGCACTGTCCCTGTCACCGCGTAAACTGTATAACTCTGTATTATTCTGTTCGCCATTTGAAAACGGTATCCAGAGATGCCAGACACAGTCGAGATCGTGAACCTCCACTGCCTTTGTGTATTATATTCATTCTAAAACTCGTTATAAGGATATGATGAAAACATTACACAAGATGAGACTTGCTGTTACATATGACCGCATTCTTCGTATGTCTCCTGATCTAGCTAATTCTGCAATTGTCCACTTTGAAACATTAGGAGCAGTGTGCTCACAATTTTTGAAAATTTGTATTTTCACGACATTAGCAATAGACAACATAGATCATGCGCCTTCTTCCACAATTTTCAAAACCTTATTCCATGAAACTAGCATTTATCTTTTTCAAAATCCAAATGTTGATAACGTTGTTATTGATTAAACACGTTCCCCACTATCCAGCTCTGACCGCAAAATTTCCAACCGTCCTCACAGCTACATATCTGTAGCATCTATTGCGGCAATCAAAGATCTGCCTATTTCAGAAATACCTGAACTTGGCAAGGCTTATCATACAATTGATGATGAAGCAGAATCACAGTGGTGTCAGCATGTCTATGATATTATAAGTACGTCACATGACTTGGACAATTATAGCAGAGAATCCAATCAAAGTGATGGAGAACACGCATTGTCGGCTTCTTATAATGCTTACCATAAACTCCAGACCACAATCAAACCAGCTAACAGTACACTGTTGCTGATATTACTAGACGAGTCCAAGTCAGTTGCAATGATTAAGCATTCAATAGAAATGGTGCAAAATGCCGTTGATATTGTTAATCGCGGACAAAGCCCTGTCATAGCCTGTGACCATCCACTGTATACAACTGCAAAGAACATTAAATGGAAATGTCTAGAGACACGTGGGGAAGACTCTTATGTGGTAATGTTAGGAGGACTAGATATAACGATGACATTGCTAAATTGCTTTGGTGATCTACTTAATGGGTGAGGATGGACATCCACTAGCTCAAGGGCTCCAATAGCCACTTGTGGAACGGCCGACAGTTTTCTAAAAGCATCCCACTCTTTGGAAAGCATGTGCCGAAAGAGAAACCGAAACAGCCATTAAGCGTGATTGCTCATTGTTTTCACCGATTTACATTGTATGCCAAGCGCGCCAAACAGACATGGAAGAATTGTTCTCTAGACTTTAGGGCTATGCGGTGTGGAACCAATGCATCCCTTGGAATGTGTCAAAAAACTCTACCAAAACATGACGCAGTATAACCCCGTGATGCCGAGATGATCATCCTAGATAACACCAGGAATATCAGATTTTTCGAATGATTATATTACAAAATCGATGGAATACATTCACAAACAATTCAATAGCAATGCTGTAAAAAGAGTTGATATGGTATTTGACATGTACAAGAATGATAGTCTGAAAGCTGGTACACGACAGAAGAGGGGTAAATGCATACAGAAGCATGTTGAAGGAACACATATGATACCTGGACATTGGCAAGAGTTCCTGCGTGAAGATGACAACACAGCCGAACTGTTTCATCTTATCGCTGAACGTGTAATGTTATAATTGTTATAATTACTCATGATGAGAGCGTGATTTCCTCAGCGACTTGTGATGTTACCGGGCTGATAGAATGTACGCATGAGGAGGCTTTAGATGTAGTTCAGCAGGGTAGGAAGAAGATCCTTATTATAACTGTTGACACGGACGTAGTTGTCATAGGCATACATTTGGCCCAGAAGATTGATTGTGAATGTCCATGGTTGACATTTGGTATGGGTAGCACTTTTCGGTACCTTGATGTGACAGCCATGGCTCAAACAATTGGCCAAAATAAGACCACAGCACTTACTGCATTTCATGCCCTAACTGGATTCAATGTAATATCTGTCTTTGCTGGCAAACGTAAACGAACAGCCTAGTCTGCCTGGAATGTCTTTTACGATGCTTCTAATGTACATTAGCTAGAACGCCATCCAAACAAAATGTCTTAGATGTACTACTCACACTTGAGAGATTATTGGAGATCATGTATGACTGTGGAAGCGCCGACAGTAGCGTTAATGGTGTGCACCAGTCTTTATTCACTCAGACAAACAGGGAAACGGAGAACATTCCACCAACACAAGATGCCTTAATCCAGCATTAGTAAAGAGCAGGGTATGCGGCAGGTCACATATGGGGTCAATCGATTAAAAAAGCCCATCGTTTGCCCAGTCTATCAGACTTCGGTCGGATTTGGGGCTAATCCGCTGCACAATGGAGCATCAAATGGATGACTCTGCTGCCTGCTGGTAGAGCATGTCGTGTTGTCATCAAATGCAGGTTCAGCAGGGGATGTAAGGGAAAGTGCAAATGCCGAAAAAGGCGAACTAGTCATGTACAACACTGTACAAGTGTGGCGGATGCATGTAACGTTATCCTGGTCAGATACAATTATTATATGTAATCTTGATATAGTACATGGACAGTACTGTACATGATTTCTGTTTAGTTTCTTTTGTTCTGCAAACGGCATAAGCTCATTTGCCAATGGGACTATGTGAAACTTTTTTTTTGTAATGAATAAAACCGTATGATATGAAAATTATGTTGCTATCATTTTTTTTCAAAAATAAATTGAGAAAACTTTACATTTTAAACCAAAATGGTCGACATTTTTTTTGCTGCAACTGATGTCATTTTGATATTCCTTGATCTAAAAAACATGGCTATAGGAACAAAAACTTCGAACAAAATTATTTTAAATGAAGAAATAAGACAATAAAAAGCATCATGGCTGTCGTTTTGAAAGATGGCCGCCACAGCCGCAATTGGCAAAATCCAGTTGGGGTCACATTATTTTTAAATAAGCCGTAATGGGTCATAGTAACTGGGTGCCAAATCCCATGATTGTATCACAAAATGCACGATTCCTACAAAAATGGGCTGTTAGCCTCCGTACTATTAACCCTTTCCCACTTGCAGACGCATTTTGACGTAGCAGACTACTCTGACAAAATGTGCTATTTCTCAACGACAGAGATGTTTCATATATTTAGGATGGCGTTTTCGAAGTAGTCTGCTGCACATTTGGTGTGGGTTCGAAAATGTGAAACAGTTCTCCTTTTACTTTAATTGCTTATTTTCTTGTCCCCTGTGTATTTATTGAGACGATGTATGCGATGAAAAAGATTAAAGCTATGGACCTAAGAACCTGTGTGTTGTTTATTTATTACTTAACACACGTGACTCAAGATGGGTTTCACTGCTTCACTGTTTATATCTTCACGTACACAATCCTATGTTGTTGTTGCCACTTTCAACAACGGTCTAAAAAAACCTGTAATTCCTCTCCGTTGGCATCTAGAAATTTAAGTACTTAATCCTATGTTTTAAGATTCGTCTTGGCATCTGCTTTCAGATGCCATGTTCTCTCCGATCCTTTAACCCATTTTCCACTTGCAGACGCATTTTGAGGTATCGGCAGCAGACTAATAAGACAACATGTGCGTTTTCTCAACTACAGAGATGTTACATATATTCAGGAAGGCGTTTTCGAAGTAGTCTGCTGCACATTTGTTGTGGGCTCGAAAATGTGAAACTGTTTTACTTTTACTTGAATTGCTTTGTTTATTTGTACCCTGTGTATTTATTGAGACGATGTTTAACGCCGAGAGATCGCATGTATGTTTATTTCACGTTATTTCACGTTGTCATGCATTTAAAACAGAACAAGGGACAGTATATCTAGTGATCATGACATCTGTTTGCCGACCTTTATTAATATGAATTATTTACAATTATATAGATATAGGCCCTTATACAATGAATCCGTTTAAATAATAAACATTGTATATTAATCTTTATCCCGTTGAACTCATGCAACTGGTATCATCCTCTTTGTGTCTAACTCTTTCCCACATACAGACGTTATCCGACACAATCTTGCAGCAGCCGACTTTTAAAAACATTGTCGCAAACGGAGAAATTGCTCATCACTAACAATTTCTCTTTTTGCCATTATGTTTTTAGTTTTTCTCATTAATCATACTTTATTTTACCAAGAATTTTTCATTTTTACTTTGATATTTCTAAATCATGTGTTGCATATGTTTTCTATGTATGAAGTTACAAATTAGTTTCTATAAATGTATTGAGTTAAGTTTGCAACATAATGATAAAGGAATATTGAGCAGTGTAGACCAAGATTTGAATGCACGAATGTTAACATGATCTTGGTCTATACCTTTCGAAAGTGTTAATAACACTCATTCGTAATGGCAGTCGTTAATGTTGCTTATAATCTCGATTAGCGGGATAAGCGTTAAACGAGTTTATAAAGGAGTTTGGTAAATCACCAAGTTCATTGAAAAATGTGCTTAATGGTATTACATGATATTGAACAAAACCAACGGCGAAACATCACAAACAATACAGTATAACTACATTATGTTGTGAATTGGTGTTTTATACATTAAGCGCCTACAACACATCTGACTCTCGAAACATTAAGGCAATATACTGATTATCTCTCTAATGAAAGTACAATTATATTATAGATTGGGAAATAGTGTGGTAAAGGGACACTTGCTCAATTTGTGCAATAACCAGTTTGAGCCACATTTCTGTCAAATGTAAGTTGCTGTAGATGCGTGAAAATGCATCTGCAAGAGGAACAGGGTTAGGACAAACCTCAGGATTAGACTGTACAGTTATGCATGCTGATTTGGGTCTACATTGTCGCATTTGCAGGTTGGAGTTACACATAATATGTTAAGTCAATGCTGTTTTAAGTTACACATAATATGTTAAGTTAAATTATCCATTAATACATAAATAAGTGTTATCTTGAATTTAGGCTCCCTTCCCACTAGCAGACACATTTTTAAGTTTTGGCCAACAATGGGTTTTTTAAAACTATTTTCAATTTGGTTTAGAGGGAGTTTCTATAATGTTTTTGCCAAAATAATGTCAAATGTGTCTGCTGTAGATTTTTCGAATATGCGAAGAATTAATTTTACATATCATTACAATATTATGTATCAATGTTCATAAAACATTGTTTTTTGCTTTAAACTAGATATTCATCGGTTAACGTCATTTCCTAGCAATATTGAACAACCATTCCCATAAAATATTAACATTTACGGAAGTAGAATGTGCCGCCATCGAGATTATCAATAAAAAAGAATTTTCCTAAGTCATTTGTTTTCACAATATAATAAAGAGACGGATACTGATCTCGGCTCAAACGTCGGCTCTCAATCGCTTTACAGTCATTATTCTTTCTGCAAAGTTCTTGACACGATTTCAGATCAGATTCAGGTTTTCCCAGATCTGCTGTACTCCAACCACGATGGCCATCTGTAAAAGACTCACCAGCGCAACCAGGCTTGAACAATTCTGTAAAAGAAAACAACGATTATTTACAGAATATATCAAAATTTAAAATTCGTAATGCCTAATAAAGGATATCGACTCTAGAAGTATGCGAACAGGCTATCTTAATCCTTTCCCAGTCGTAGCTGCATTTTGAGGCACCAGCTGCAGACGAGTTTTGAAAACACTATTGTATATGTATAAGGACATTTTCTTATAAACATCAATTTCACCTTTTGTCATAATGTTTTCAATTGCATTCAATAGTTTAAATTTCATAGTTTTGCCAGGGTGCTATCAACTTTGTCTGCTGCAGATTTATTGAATGTGGGAATGGTTAAACCGAGAATATCTTTGAAAAACACAGGGACATCAGTAAGTATGAAATTCGATTGCAACACGCATCTCATTGAATCCAATAATTACTAAAGTCGTTTAAGAGAGAATTCATTTAACACTGCTGTCTAAAGTCGTCTACCAGAGTAAACATTTCATAAAATGCGCCTCGTTCATGAGTCACTTTACGAATATTAACAATACATGTAGCTCACACCTTTCTAAAATCGCTTACGAGAGAAAATAATTAAATAAATCCAAACCTTTGTAAATTAGCATACTATAATAAACAATTCATTTAATCCCCTGTTTTCAATAAGGTTATGAAAGAGTTTCGCGACTAAGTCTGAATGCCAAGGCAGGCCACACAAACATGGAAGTGTCTCCGTATCATACAGGTGATATAAATGAATCAACATAAATGTTTCCATACCAAGGCAAGCGACACAAAAAAGAATCAACGAAAGTGTCTCCATACCAAGAGATGTGACATAAAACGAATTAATGTGAGTGTGTCCATACCAAAACGGGTGACACAACATGAATCAACGTGAGTGTCTCTATACCAAGACAAGCGACACAAAATGAATCAACGCAAGAGTCTCCATACCAAGGCAGGTTTCACATGAATGAATCAACACAAGTGTCTACATACCAAGACAGGCGAACCAAAAATGGATCAATGTAAGTGTCTACATACCAAGGCGGGTGACACAAAATGAATCAACGTAAATGTCATCATACCAAGGCGGGTGACACAACATGAATCAACGTTACCGTCATCATACCAAGGCAGTTGACACAAAATGTATCTACGTAAATGTCATCATACCAAAGCAGGTGACACAAAATAAATCAACGTAGATGTCATCATACCAAGGCGGGTGACACAAAATGAATCAACGTAAGTGTCGGTAGATCAAAACAGGTGACACAAAAATGAGTCAACGTAAATGTCATCATACCAAGGCGGGTGACACAAAATGAATCAACGTAAATGTCATCATACCAAGGCAGTTGACACAAAATGAATCAACGTGAATGTCATCGTACCAAGGCAGTTGTCACAAAATGAATCAACGTAAATGTCAACATACCAAGGCGGGTGATACAAAATGAATCAACGTAAATGTCATCATACCAAGGCAGGGGACACAAAATGAATCAACGTAAATACCATCATTCCAAGGCAGTTGACACAAAATGAATAGACGTAAATGTCATCATACAAGGGAGTTGACACAAAATGAATCAACGTAAATGTCATCATACCAAGGCAGTTGACCCAACAAGAATCAACGTAAATGTCATCATACATACCAAGGCAGGTGACTCAAAATGAATCAACAAAAATGTCATCATACCAAGGCAGTTGACACAAAATGAATCAACGTAAATGTCATCCTATATACAAAGGCAGGTGACACAAAATGAATCAACGTAAATGTCATCATACCAAGGCACGTGACACAAAATGAATCAACGTAAATGTCATCATACCAAGGCAGTTGACATAAAATGAATCAACGTAAATGTCATCATACCAAGGCAGTTGACATAAAATGAATCAACGTAAATGTCATCATACCAAGGCAGCTGACACAAAATGAATCAAGGTAAATGTCATCATACATACCAAGGCAGGTGACACAAAATGATTCAACGTAAATGTCATCACAGCAAGGAAGTTGACACAAAATGAATCAACGTAAATGTCATCATACGAAGGCAGTTGTCACAAAATGAATCAACGTAAATGTCATCATACATACCAAGGCAGATGACAAAAAATGAATCAACGTAAATGTCATTATACCAAGGCAGTTGACACAAAATGAATCAACGTAAATGTCATCATACCAAGGCAGTTGACACAAAATGAATCAACGTAGATGTCATCATAACAAGGCAGGTGACACACAATGAATCAACGTAAATGTCATCATACATACCAAGGCAGGTGACACAAAATAAATCAACGTAAATGTCATCATACCAAAGCAGTTGACACAAAATGAATCAACGTAAATGTCATTATACCAAGGCAGTTGACACAAAATGAATCAACGTAAATGTCATCATACCAAGGCAGTTGACAAAAAAATGAATCAACGTAAATGTCATCATACCAAGGCAGTTGACACAAAATGAATCAACGTAAATGTCATCATACATACCAAGGCAGTTGACACAAAATGAATCAACGAAAATGTCATCATTCCAAGGCAGTTGCCACAACATGAATCAACGTAAATGTCATCATACCATGGCAGTTGACACAAAATGAATCAACGTAAATGTCATCATACCAAGGCAGTTGACACAAAATGAATCCACGAAAATATCATCATACCAAGGCAGTTGCCACAACATGAATCAACGTAAATGTCATCATACCATGGCAGTTGACACAAAATGAATCAACGTAAATGTCATCATACCAAGACAGTTGACACAAAATAAATCAACGTAGTTGTCTCTATACCAAGACAGGTGAAACAAAAATGAATCAATGCAAGAATCAACGAAAGTGAATCATAACAAGCAGGCGACACAAACATGAATCAACGAAAGTGTCTCTATACTGAGGCTAGCGACACACACACATGCATCAACGAAAGTGTCTCCATACTGAGGCTAGCGACACACACACAGTGAATTCATATTAACACACAAATGGTTCGACGTACTTTGTGCAGTTATATCTGTGTAACCAGAAATGCGTCCACTATGAAAAAATAAATATTCCTCGTTGGTTTCCTGTGTGGTCAGATGAATGTAACTGATATCCATAGGATCCTCCCGTTCGCCTAAGATTGTAAGTTGTATTCGAGTTACCTTTAAAATACAAAGGAAAAGTCAGTTACAAAAAGAGCAATCGATCGGTGGTCCATTAATAAACTATCTTAACGTAATAATTGGAAAACACCTGCCAGCGATTCCACGTTAAGTATGCTAACTGCTTTACTGCTTTTCCCTTTAATGACTTATTGGCGATCAGTGCAGATCCAGATCAGATAGAGCGTATACGCTGGCTGATCTTGATCTACACTGGACGCAAATCCATTACAGCTGGTTTTCGTAGAACGATGCTCAATTAAAAAAACGTTCAATTCTTAGATATCTTAAACCTGTATCACACACGGGAAGTCTCCTCTTTGAACACTTATAGGCTGAAATATGAGAAAATTCTATCAATATATTTATTTTAATGAGTTGAAAACATTGTAACAAAAGAAGAAAATTGCTTATCATGAACACTTTCTTATTTTGTAATATTTTGTTTCCAATAGTCGTCTGTTGTAGCGGCGTCTGTATGTTGTAACGTACTTCTTAATGGCCGACTAATGTTTAGTATGGAGTAAATTATTCTAATCACAACTGAACCGCGCCTAGCGACATTGTCTCTTGTAGAAATTAAAATCAGTGACGCCTCGGGTAACCCCGTACATAACAACAGTCTTATGCCAAAATCGCTAAACGTGTAGCCACAGTCATTCAACTTTGAATGATGGTTTACGCCGATGTAACTTCGAATGGTAGTTTACGCCGATGTAACTTCGAATGATGGTTTACGCCAATGTAACTTTGAATGATGGTTTAAGCCGATGTAACTTTGAATGGTACTTTACGCCGAAGTAACTTTGAATAGTACTTTACGCCGATGTAACTTTGAATGATGGTTTATGCCGATGTAACTTTGAATGATGGTTTACGTCGATGTAACTTTGAATGATGGTTTACGCCGATGTAACTTTGAATGATAGTTTACGCCGATGTAACTTTGAATGATAGTTTACGCCGATGTAACTTTGAATGATAGTTTACGCCGATGTAACTTTGAATGATGGTTTAAGCCGATGTAACTTTGTATGATGGTTTACGCCGATGTAACTTTAAATGATGGTTTACGCCGATGTTACTTTGAATGATGGTTAACGCCGATGTAACTTTGAATGATGATTTACGCCGATGTAACTTTGAATGATGGTTTACGCCTATTTAACTTTGAGTGATGGTTTACGCCGATGTAATTTTGAATGATGGTTTACGCCGATGTAACTTTGAATGATGGTTTACGCCGATGTAACTTTGAATGATGATTTACGCCGATGTAACTTTGAATGATGGTTTACGCCGATGTAACTTTGAATGGTGGTTTACGCCGATGTAACTTTGAAGGATGGTTTACGCCGATGTAACTTTGAATGATGATTTACGCCGATGTAACTTTTAATGATGGTTTACGCCGATGTAACTTTGAATGATGGTTTACGCCGATGTAACTCTGAATGGTGGTTTACGCCGATGTAACTTTGAATGATGGTTTACGCCGATGTAATTTTGAATGATGGTTTACGCCGATGTAACTTTGAATGATGGTTTACGCCGATGTAACTTTGAATGATGATTTACGCCGATGTAACTTTGAATGATGGTTTATGCCGATGTAACTTTTAATGATGGTTTACGCCGATGTAACTTTGAATGATGGTTTACGCCGATGTAACTTTTAATGATGGTTTACGCCGATGTAACTTTGAATGGTGGTTCACGCCGATGTAACTTTTAATGGTGGTTCACGCCGATGTAACTTTGAATGATGGTTTACGCCGATGTAACTTTGAATGATGGTTATCGCCGATGTAAATTTGAATAATGGTTTATGCCGATGTAGCTTTGAATGATGGTTAACGCCAATGTTACTTTAAACGCTGGTTTAAGTCGATTTAACTTTGAATCATGATTTACGCCGATGTAACTTTGAATGGTGGTTCACGCCGATGTAACTTTGAATGATGGTTTATGCCGATGTAACTTTGAATGATGGTTTATGCCGATGTAACTTTTAATGATGGTTTACACCGATGTAACTTTGAATGGTGGTTCACGCCGATGTAACTTTGAATGATGGTTTATGCCGATGTAACTTTGAATTATGGTTTATGCCGATGTAACTTTGAATGATGGTTTACGCCAATGTAACTTTGAATGATAGTTTATTCCGATGTAACTTTTAATGATGGTTTACGCTTATGTAACTTTGAGTGATGGTTTACGCCGATGTAACTTTTAATGATGGTTTACGCCTATTTAACTTTGAGTGATGGTTTATTCCGATGTAACTTTTAATGATGGTTTACGCCTATGTAACTTTGAGTGATGGTTTATTCCGATGTAACTTTTAATGATGGTTTACGCCTATTTAACTTTGAGTGATGGTTTACGCCGATGTAACTTTGAATGATGGTTTACGCCTATGTAACTTTGAGTGATGGTTTACGCCGATGTAACTTTGAATGATAGTTTACGCCGATGTAACTTTGAGTGATGGTTTATTCCGATGTAATTTTTAATGATGGTTTACGCCTATTTAACTTTGAGTGATGGTTTACGCCGATGTAACTTTGAATGATGGTTTATGCCGATGTAACTTTTAGTGATGGTTTACGCCTATTTAACTTTGAGTGATGGTTTACGCCGATGTAACTTTGAATGATGGTTTACGCCTATTTAACTTTGAGTGATGGTTTATTCCGATGTAACTTTTAATGATGGTTTACGCCTATTTAACTTTGAGTGATGGTTTACACGGATGTAACTTTCATGTAATCATAATCAGAGCGGCAATAAGATCCACATGCGCCAGACACTTATTAAATATGTATCAACTGTTGCTGCCATGAAGGAATGTAGCAAACAGTGAATAAAATGACGAGATAAGTATATGTTTAAACTTTATATGTACATTGTATCCAAAACATATATAAAGTGTAGCTGGTGTAGTTTCACACATAAACATCATTTCTCGCCAGTAGGTCTCAATTATATACTCTTTCGATAACATATGATATCATATGATAACTAGAGTTGTGCTGTTTATAATGACTAATTAAGTGACAAAAATAGGTACATGCATTAGGTATCGAATAGGACTTCAATACCGTATTTTAATTTTTGAATTGCACGTCGTTTGCAACAGTTACTTCTACTTCTATTTTACTTATGTTACTACTTCTACTTCTACTTATATTATTACTTCTACTTATATTAGTACTTCTACTTTGATTACTACTTCTATTACTACTTATATTACAACTTCTAGTATTACTTCTATTATTACTTCTATTACTACTTCTCTTACTAATTATATTACTACGGTTTTACTATTTCTATTACTACATCAATTACTACTACTTCTTCGATTCAGATACCTACCTCTCCGATATTTGGAAATGTAAAGGACCGTGATGTTGTAAGTCCTGGTCTCAATCCTTGATCTGAGAATGTCACTTTGTCCGAGCTGCCATCTTTTCCGTGTAATGTAACCTCAACTTTATTTTCCGTTCCTCGTTGTGCTTTTACTTGTATTGCTATTTGGTAGGTTCTTGTTCCAGCTAGTGATCACAGAATACATAACAACTATTTTATAATTTAGTAACGCATGTTGCATATTTGAAAATGTAACGTCTAGAAAATTGGAGTTATAAAAGTGGATCAAAGAACAGGCAAATTAATATACATATTTTGATAGGTAAATGTGATAACCATATTTCATTTAGAGTATGTTAAAATATTATGTGATCATAAGGAATCATAAGGAATCACAAAGGGATTTGAGTTTTATAATCATTTCATTTCGTTGAAGATTTTGTTTCATATGAGCACATTAGGTTCTTAATTGTATTAATTTGTCACCAATGGCAATATTGATGTTTTAGAAAACACTACAGATTTACATTATACATCTCGTAAGGAGCTGTCTCATCCGAAATCAGCATTGTTGGCCTCTTAGTTATCAATTATTCTAAACCTATTGTTAAATAAAATATGGATTCCTCCGATTTTACCTTTGGATGATCTAGGCAAGACCTCAAATCGATAGAGGCGACTCATTTGTTTTTCAATGATCGAACAGCCAAAATATAAGATCCGGTTTAAAACCAAATTTACTCACAAGCAATTTGAAAACGTTCACTTTAAGAAGTCCGGATACACGGGTTGAAACGGTTAACATTATCTCGATACATTCCTACAACAATTATGACCACCCCTCATATTAGAAAAAAAGTCTTACTTGTTTATAAATAGACTAGTCATCGTTTACTATTTATGCACGAGTAACGAACAATGTAGGCCAATAATAGACTCCGTGAACGAGACCAATCCAATATGCACAAGTTACTATACACAATGATTTCTTATACACTATAATATCATCCACTCAACTGCTTTTCACGTTACAGAAGTAAGACCATCCGAATCCGTACTTATCTGTCCTAACTAGCTGTGAACATTGTAGCAAAATAGTATCGACCAATTGAAATGTGTAACCCCAAAACTGTAACTTTTTGGGTTGTATCGGTACTATACCGTTCATTGTACCTTTAACAAAAATCAAAGGTAGCTTATTTTCCCAAAACAAACTTCATAGCTGTGTTGTAAATTTACGCAACCGTGAACTACGTTTGTAATGACTGATATACATATAGGAAACATATATTGGACTATATGCAATCTTTGCGCAACACTTTTGTGACAAAACGTCCATTGGAACTGGTGGCACGATTACTATGTCAGGAATAGGTTGTACATAATATGCAAATTGTCACTCAATGTTCTTGCCATTTCGTGACCTGTTCGTAACATTTGCGTGATTAATGACAACGACGTATCAGGGGCTTTATATATAAGCGTTGCAAGAGAATGCACGCCTTGCTATGTCCCCTAATTCTGAGCAGTGTGTGACCAACATTCGTTTTAGTGCTACGTCGCTAAAGCTTAACAAGTCGCATATTTGTGAATAAGACACATATAAACAAACAGTAATGGCTACTCTAAATGTTTATATACGTATGAACAATCCATCGGATGAAAGTCTCTATGAAACAAGGTTTATCTACACCAGTACAACGCTCGGTCAATAGTGTCTATAAAACAATGTGTATCTACACCAGTACAGCGCTCGGTCAATATTGTCTATGAAACAAGGTTTATCTACACCAGTACAACGCTTGGTCAATAGTGTCTATGAAACAAGGTTTATCTACACCGGTACGACGCTCGGTCAATAGTGTCTATGGAACAATATTTATCTACACCAGTACAACGCTCGGTCAATAGTGTTTATGAAACAAGGTTTATCTACACTGTACAACGCTCGGTCAATAGTCTCTATGAAACAAGGTTTATCTACACCAGTACAACGCTCGGTCAATAGTGTCTATGAAACAAGGTTTATCTACACCAGTACAACGCTCGGTCAAAAGTGTCTATGAAACAAGGTTTATCTACACCAGTACAACGCTCGGTCAATAGTGTCTATGAAACAAGGTTTATCTACACCAGTACAACGCTCGGTCAATAGTGTCTATGGAACAAGGTTTATCTACACCAGTACATCGCTCGGTCAATAGTGTCTAAGGAACAAGGTTTATCTACACCAGTACAACGCTCGGTCAATAGTGTCTTTGAAACAGGGTTTATCTACACCAGTACAACGCTCGGTCAATAGTGTCTATGGAACAAGGTTTATCTACATCAGTATAACGCTCGGTCAATAGTGTCTATGAAACAAGGTTTATCTACATCAGTACAACGCTCGGTCAATGGTGTCTATGGAACAAGGTTTATCTACATCAGTACAACGCTCGGTCAATAGTGTCTATGAAACAAGGTGTATCTACATCAGTACAACGCTCGGTCAATAGTGTCTATGAAACAGGGTTTATCTACATCAGTACAACGCTCGGTCAATAGTGTCTATGAAACAGGGTTTATCTAGATCAGTACAACGCTCGGTCAATAGTGTCTATGGAACAAGGTTTATCTACATCAGTACAACGCTCGGTCAATAGTGTCTATGAAACAAGGTTTATCTACATCAGTACAACGCTCGGTCAATAGTGTCTATGGAACAAGATTTATCTACATCAGTACAACGCTCGGTAAATAGTGTCTATGAAACAAGGTTTATCTACATCAGTACAACGCTCGGTCAATAGTGTCTATGAAACAAGGTTTATCTACATCAGTAGAGTTCTCGGTCAATCCAGGCCGCTATTATTGGTGTATGCCTGACCAGATATTTTAATGGTAGAGGCAAGTAACTTCAGACTACCATATGCCTGGATAGATAATTTATTGCAGTGGAAGGTAACTCCAGACCGACATTATTAGTGTATGCCTTACCAGATATGTTTATTGCAGACTATTATTGCAGATGATTATTAATCATTTCGTGATACCTATGTGTTTGTACTCCATGACAGCATCAAAACTGTTAACATTTCAGTTGTTACAGTTATTGGTCATTGGTTTCCGAACATGTGAATCTGAGATTTCATTTATTTAAAAATAAGGTGTCGCTGTGCAGATAAATCAATGAGTCTGTATTATCTTTAATATCCCTTGTTAATCTACAAATATCGCATGCTATTATCACGTAATTGAGCGCTCAGTTAGATGATTACTGTCGTGTCATTTCAAACAGACAGCAACGTAACGTTTTGTTCACGTTGTGGAAGTTATATAAATAGTAATAACGAAGTCAGGTTGTGTACAATTTCAAGCAGGACGTAATTGTCATTTATATATAAGTACTCCATTTCTCAAAATGTGTTATGGCTCTAGGTACTTTTTAAGCATTAGTTAGCTTTTAATGATACATACATAACAATAACATATACAACTTATACCTGTACACGGTCTGTCTGACCAAAGTCCACTCTTCAAACATTTTATTGCTGCTTTTAGGAATCCATTCTGGCATTGAACTTCATTCATCTTTATTTCATCGTTAGTTAGATATTTCCCTTTATGTGTCTTCAATTGAAATTCACCAGTTGGAGCTACACATCCAGCTTTCGAATATGAAAAACAACCACCACAAGCATATCAATAAAACTAGCTCACTATTTTTAGATTTCTTACTAATTCAATTTGATACAAAACCAACCCAGATTAATATTTCTTTATTAGGTTAGTATCCTTTGTTTAATTCTGCCAGCATATTTATTGACAATGACATACAAACAATGATCATTCATTTCGATTTAACATATGCAGAGACATAACAATACATGTATCTATATGTCTGTGACACATGTTAAGCTTCGTTGACAAATGAATCAAAAGCAGCATCTCTAGAGCCGTTTCTTGCTTCATTTTCCTATTGGTAATTCAACAAAGAAAATTAATAGGATTAGCCTAATTCCACCTTTTTGTTAAAATAAAACTCACATGACCTTTAGCAAGAATAATTGAGTGTGGCGCTGCGAAAACCAAACTAAAGGTAACAATATCACGTGTGCAAAATTACCTACTGCACATCCATGCTAAAGGATCCAATTGGAGACCACTTTACAGAAGATCATGAAACACGAATACATAAATGGCGAACAGTGCACACCCAGATCATATTCGCAGATTGTCGTTTATATCTTTTAAAAGGAAAGTAATTACGTATTTTACATTTAATCTTTAACATGCACATAATGCTTCAAACTACACTCAGATTTGGAAGGTAGACCGGTTGATCAGCAAAAAGCCTGTCTCAATGCGCGATGGCATTCGGAACATCTCGGCAGACTACGTCTAAGATGTAGGGTAACGAAATCGGCCGAGGTATATTTATAAGTACGTTAATCGTTTAGTGTGTATTGTTTCATTCTATAAATAGATACAGACTTAAATAGAAGCTGTATTAGTTTTGAAAAATGATAATGCTTTTTTTAATAAATGCGTTGAAGCTTTTTAAATGTTTGTTTTTATGTTTAATCCTTGTAATGTTAAGATAACTAATAATGCAACCTCGTATTCCCACATGTAGACGCTTCTGCAGCAGACGAGTGTTGCAAACATTGAGGTAAAAAACCAAATGGCTCTTGATTAGAAAGTCCTACATTTTTCACAATGTTTTTCACTTTCTGTACATAGAAACTGTCCATGATGTGGTAACGTACTAGAGGTTTTGGTTATCTTTCTACAGTTAAGAACATCATCTAATTGACTATCTGAGCGGAACGTGATTTGATCGTGAGCGTGATTGGAATGAAGTTGGACCCCTTTAAGAGCGGAACGGAATATTGCTCTCTGAACGAAACAATAATAATGAATGAAAACATCCAATCACCTGAATGCTTCGCTCATCGAGCTGTTGCAACAATTTACTTGATAATGCTTTTACGAAACTGTCATTAAAAGTCATATTTGTATACGAAACCTTTGTTTTATAAGACACTTAAGTATCCGATTGTTATATAATGTAACAATATTATATGATTGTTTTCGTAATACAATTTGCTTCGCAGCCTTCTTTACACATATAAATCAAATCATAAAAAGGTATGAGTTTTCCAACAAAATAGCAATATGGCGTTCACGCTAGATCGTATGTTGATATTTAGGGTTTAGTACATAAAAACAAGACGAATGTTTGACGCAAAACGTCAAAGAGAAGCCGCAATATTTCGTTGCACATGTAAAAATAAGAAAAAAAGAACATTTAAATCCACAATCATTAGAACAATTTAAACTGTAGTCAGTAATGCTGATATCGGTATTTGAAGATATAACTTTTATGTAGGATATTTAACCTGGCAGGATCAGTGTTTTAAGTGAATGAGATGATTAAGAGTTAAACTGATCATGAAAAGTGACTTATATAATACTAAAGATAAATGAACAAGAGGTTATGATGAATTTCAATGTGTACCAAAAACTATTTTTGTTGAACACACACCCTGTTATGATTATGTTTTGCCAAATAATGCTGACACAGGACATCTGTTGTTGGTTTATCGGTAAGTCATGACAGTGGCTAAGGGTTTAACCATTTCCCACACAAAACAAATCTGCAGCAGATGACTTTGAACTTATTAAGTACAACATATAACAAATCTCTATAAATGATCGTATGATAATTGAAAAGTGTTGAAATTATTGTGACAAATGCAGATATTGCTCAATATGAGCAATTTCCCCTTTTGCTACAACGATTTCAATGATGTTTAGCTTGACAGACTTTAAAATAATCAAGCAAAATATAGAAAACTCCACAAATGATAGTAAGAGTTTAAATTATTGTGGCAAATGGAGTAATTGAAAATCAAAGCTGTCTGATTACAAACGCACAATCTCGAGTGGACGACAATAATGTGAACTCTTGTCGAGATTAGCATTCAGAAATTCAAGGAAACGCAATTTAATGTTAACGTAATCAGAAACACTGACAGGAGAGAAAATGTGGGCACGTCTACAATGTTCGTACAGTCAACATTAATCTTAAAGCTGCCAATCTTTCATTGGTAAGGTTTTTCAATGAAACAATAAATGTACAATTCAATGGGTGGGTAAAGTCCATATTTTGTTAACCATTTCATATAACATCTGCATTTTAAAGCTGCTGCAGCAGACGACTTTTGAAAACATTGTGACAAAAGGAGAAATTGCTCACAAGGAATTTATCCTTTTGCTACAATGTTTTCTACTTTATTTCCATAAATTATACCTTCATTTAGCAAGATGTTCCAAGTTTTACCTTAAGTGCCACATATTTAGCATGAGTCGTTCGAGTTTAAAATGGAATCAACAAATTGATATGAGCGTTGAAGTGTTGTCCACATTGACAGTGATAAGTTAAATACAGTTAAGTTAATCCGATCACACTATCTTTGTATGAACCAGAAAATTTCATTTCATTAAAGTTTTCTCGAAGTTCACATCGCACCCGTGATAAAAACATGTTGTCGGCTAGGCAAAAAAAACAACAACCGAATTGTGTTTACCGCGATATTCATGGAAGTGACACTGGAAATGCGAAAAGGGACGAATCAACTAGACGGCAACATTTACTTAAAACAGATATTTCTGTAGTTTAAATATGTTCATGTCTGCACTTTGCGATGACAATTGTACTCAAAGTTAACTTTAAATTAAGTATGTGCAACCATAGACGAATGTTTCAGCGATAATTGCTAACAACAAAATGCATAAATTAATGAAAATGACAGATGATCAAAAACGACAAAACAAACCTATTAGAAAAGCGAAAACTTCGAAACATAGTTAACCCTTTCCCACCTAGAGAATTGGCTATTTTACTACCTTATCTCCATATAAGGCTATGCTATCTGATAACAAAAAACCAATAAGCTAATGATATAAAATTGTACACCATTCCCATACACATTCTTGGGAAAATGTAGTGATTTGACACCTGTCTATTTTATACCACTATTACTATATCAAACATTGTTTAAACCTTTTTTGTATAAGAATAAAGTATGTAGCCAATTAAATTTTCTTTCTAATGGTATCAAAAAATGTATCATTGGAAGAGTAGTATGTAGGACATGGAAGGGAGAAAAGGGGATAGATGTTTTTCTTTGTTTTTTACTGTAATAAATTAAATGAACATTTGTGTTTGTAATGATTTTATTAATACAAACACAATACTAAATAATTATTTAAATGACTTTAAATCTCAAAAAGGAAAGACATAAATGAATGAGTTTGGATGATTGGATAGTTGTTGAATGATAACAATTAATCACAAAAGAGACTCGTCATCAGAATCGAAAATGTCCGACAAAACAAAATCAGCCATCATTAAATACAGACATAATATTTCAGTAACTAATTATAAAGTATAACCTAATTGATCTGATCAATTGATTGTTCTAAACCGAACTGACGTCGTCTTGTGTCCGTCTGTAACATTTTACGCATTGCATGATGGTCATTTCATTATTGTATTACCCCTAATTGAATGGATATGCCAGCAGATGCAACTAATCAGCGTATCAACGCCTGATCGGTAATTGATGATTATTTGATTCAGTTGTATGACCTTTAAATTCCAATAAACAACAGTACAACGTGATTGACGCCTTTTGACACATTGTTTCCTTCTTTATTTATATATGATGTCATACAGATTGTACTGTTGTAATAAAGACATAATACACATGGGAAAGTGATCACGGTTTGTGAGAAATCGTTTGGATTATAAGGGAATTGTATGCAGGTTTATGAGCAATTATTTTACAATTTATTCTTTAACAAACAAATAAATCTTTTGAAAGTGTAGTCAAATATAAAAAAAATGAATTTACCCTTTTATTGAACACGTCGACTATTTTCTTTGTTGAAGACGCGTTTTTAGCAGACGACTTTTGAAAAAACATCGTGACTAAAGGAGATATTGCTCAAAATTAGCAGTAATGCCATAATGTTTTCAACTGTTTTCAATGATTATACTTTATAGAATTTCCTAATTTCTGAAGTTTTTTACACATGTTAAGGTCGTGTTTTTGTTTCCCTTCTATGGTCACGCGATGTAAGAACTGTTGGTTTTCTTACGGGACGGCTCATATTATACTGAACATGAAAGTCAGATTATTAAAAACAAAGCAAATGAAAAGTTAGGATGATTGAAACATTGAGATGCCATCTATGTGAAATTACGAAAACAAAAAAAACAAAAACAAAAATCTATAAATAGACTATAGATGAATGCATGGGATCGGTTTTAAACGCGTTGGTAAATACGGACTAAATCTAAATTACCGGGAATCCAAAAAGTGAACTAAATATTAAGATTTAGCTTTAGTCAAACATCTAAATTGAAAAGTTTGGTGAATACGGGCCGTGGCTTCTTCATCTAATTACTGCGTAATATATCACATTATGTAAGGAACCGGATTACATTTAGCGCGCGCCTTTTGTTTATGGTTCCCGGTTTAACATACTATCGAACTAATAAAGCGTATGAGGCAGGTAACCAATTCAGTTTTACTGTTTAGACTAGATACAGTATGAATTTCGCTTAAATAAAAATGTACATACATTCAATTAATATACTGGCCTTTGTCTTTTGTCTTTAATTTGTAAAACTCACACATGTATATAGAGTGTAAAAGGGATGTTTTAAAAGTCATTACCTTAAATTATTGTACTAAGTAAGGACAAAGAGAAATCCCGATATGTGGTCACACTGGCAGGTCTAAGTATTCTCCTTGTGCTAAATTTCTAGGCATTCCTACAGGAAGCCGCCTACTGGCGGCTTCCAATAATAACGAAACGACATGAATCTAAGCCAATCAAATCGTTGAACGGACTTTGATAGAAAAAAGGAGTTCCCTGTCAACGTTAAAAAGCAATCAATCTGATCGGAACGGAAAAAAGCAATCACAATGATTTGAACGACTGAACGCTTTAAGAGCGGATTGGAACGTGAGTGGAGCGGAACTGAACGGAACGGAGTGGAGCGTGAACGGTTAATTTGTCAATTTCATGACGTTCTTAAATGTAATCACCTGAACGGAAGGCTAAGGGTGATCTATTCCGTGATCAATTCTCCCTGTCTGTCCATTTCCTTTTGAAGAACATTCACAACTTCGTAAAAAATAGTAATGTAATTTATGATTGTGTTGACTCGGCTCCCGATTTTCTTAAATGCCTCTCATTTGTTTAATATTTCACAAACTTCAAAATTTTAAGTACTGCATGTATTAACTAACTCGACACCTGACAATTTCGGAAACATCTATGTATATATATCTATATTGATGTTTTCTATAAATGATAGTATATATATCAAATAGAGTTAAAACCATTGCAGCAATAGAAGAAATGACTGATTATGAGCCATTTCTCCTTTTGCCACAATGTTTTTGAAAGACGTCTATTGCATATGTGTCAAAATGCGTCCGTATATGGAATAAGCGAATCAAGTGTATTTCGTCTAAAGACTGTTTCTCTCCACCGCGTAACATTGTTTTGCTGCATGTTGCAGCAATTTGTGTACTAGTTAGCCTATTGATTGCTACAACTTATCCAGAGGGCGCCGCCATTATTGGCTTGTACTTGAACATATAATGTAATGATGGTGACAGATTACTCTGACTAAGTTTATGTAAGATTCTGTTCACGCTGTTCACGTGTTACGTATATAAGCTTCTGTCATTCAACCAGTGTAGGTTTTGATAAAAGTGTTTTGTAAACAATCATAGCTTTACCCAAACGAATTGAAACCGGATGTTAACATCATTGGGTTACTTACGATCAGGAGAGATGTCTCTGTTATAGTTTACCCAGCCGACATCACTGAACATGTATGTTTCCTCAGTGTTATCAATGATAACATCTAAACGTATGTACTTCAATTGAATATCATCCGTACCAATTCGCCGTATATTCATCTTAAGTATCTGAAATATTATTAAGCATCCTTAAAATGTGGACGATATAACGTTTGTACCGCAAAGAGTAAAACGTTGACATTGAAGATCTTATTATTGTTAGTGATCAGTAGAGGCTTTTAACAATAACACATTATAAATATTCACGCCAACAAACCTGACAGAAACAGAATGCGACTTTATAAAATAATACAGTTTCAATACTGTTGTGTATTAAACTACGACAATGACATCGTGATTAACAAAAGACGTCCTTTTGTTCTGGTTTCGTAAATGTTAGTGTAAGCTATACGCTGTTCGGTGTGTGTGTGTGTATGAAACTAAAGTGTAAGGATGACGTGTCAAAAAGAAGGGTATCGCTTCTGAATTTGAGGAACTCTACCTCTATATGATATTTGTTATATATCTCTTGTCCATTGAGCTCGACGCATTCGTATCTTTCATCATTTAGATGAATCACAGTTAAGCATTCATAATTCGGATAAAGTAAAACATTAGAAAGTCTACGCAGTATGTTATGTGTGTATGAAACTTAAGTGTATACAAATAAATCTTATACATAAAGAGTATTTTAGTTCAGAACCTAACATTGGACTTGCGTAAGACTGGTATTATATACATGTAGGTACCATCGAAGCATTATTTACTTGATGATTTGAATGAATATATGTAATTGTTTGTTTAGTTTAATGAAAGTCGGTAGTGTAATGGCTTTCACTTCTTTGTGCAGATTAGCACTACGACTGACTCATTGGTGGCAGGATAAATTGATCAGTACCACTGGTATCTTACTCAAGAAACGCATTGGTACAACTGAAAAATTGTTCAAAGCGGTGTAAACATCATTCACACAAATAAACAATCAAGTCTTGCAGATTTATTGGATTATTTCCATTAAAACGTGTTCGGTTTTTCTGTGCTACTTGAGTGCCCCCGGCTCCGTTAAATAAAGTCAATGTTTGTATGGGTTCATTATATCTTTTAGTAATTGCATATCCTTTGTTTAATTTTATGGAGTTTTGCGTCTCGTTCAACAGTATTTCAGTTATATCACAGCGTGTCCTGGGTTATGTACTAGATCTACTGATAAGGTAATCCTGACACCTGCAATAAATCAGATGTAACACTAATCATGCAACCCGGAGCGCCTACTAGGATACCTGCTACTGCCATTTTGAAAATGTCATTCTCGCATGATCCAACCGGGAATCGAACCCTGGTCTGTCGCTTTTGAGGAAGAAGCTCCGAGCTGCAAAATCCTGTGACACTCGAAAGATGGTTGAAATGATACCGAAGCCGCGACGGGCGATTAGCGGTCTTATCTTCTGTATAATGTATACATAATGTAACGATTAGCGGTCTTATCTTCTGTATAGTGTATACCTAATGTAACGATTAGCGATCTTATCTTCTGTATAGTGTATACCTAATGTAACGATTAGCGGTCTTATCTTCTGTAAACTATATACTGAATGTAACGATTAGCGGTCTTATCTTCTGTATAATGTATACTTAATGTAACGATTAGCGGTCATATCTTCTGTATAGTGTATACTTGATGTAACGATTAGCGTTGTTATCTTCTGTATAGTGTATACTTAATACTTGATACAAAACTGGAGTTTCACCAATGCAGTTAATGCTTATTCCCGTCTGGTATATGGGAGGTGAAGGTTATTGCGGTTTGTTATAGCTATATGGATTGATAGCTATGGATTTTTGCAATAATGTGTTGCCAAATTTATTGCAGGCAATGAACCGTTTTGTGATGAAAATATGTGCAACTAAAATGTTTTATGACGAGAGTAACTACATGGACTCACTGCCCAGTATATAACATATTGCTAGTGTGATTGGTACGGAACTTTTACATCGATTGCAAAATAAGCTTTTAGCTTATATTAATCACGCTTGATGTCTGCTTCTTTGATACTTTACCAGAACAAGTGCCGGTTGTGCGAGAGTATTTTAATTGGCAGCACCCGCTCATTACGGGATTCGAAGCCTGGACGTTTGGTACGAGAGGCGGACGCTCTACCTCCGCACCACCGTCTTACAATGTGTGTATATATATATATATATACATATTGTGCTTACATACAGCTTCACCAACTGTCTTGTTAAAGCTATAAGTCAGAATGTCCAATGTATAAAACACAAATGGTGAATTGAACCTCATTGTAATCTTAAAAGTCTGACACCATTTTAAACAAAATGTATACTCTAGTTTACATGTATATAGACAAAGGATGTAACTTTGATCAAAAACCTATCGTTTGCGGATAAAATCCTTGTAATCAGTTTTTAGGGTAGATATTTGGCTACAAACTTGCACATTGCGCTTTATTCGATCGTCGATTTTCATTTTGGATCGAACCATGATGCAAACATGGGTTAAATCAGGCAGCAGAACCAGTTACATCCCTTGTCTATACATAAAGTAAACATTGTTTGAAAAGCGTGCCTGGCCCAAATGATCATTATCTGTTATCACAGACGCATGTACACAGTCATTTCTCTAATCGTCAACGTGATAACATGAAGTTGGATGCAATATAAATACGTAAATCACGTAGGTTCACATGCATTACCTGGACATTAGCTATAATTATTTTTCAAAAGGCCTTCGTATTACCTGACCAACATCAATTGCATATACATCATATGTGTATAGTTTATTTCGATCCCTCTTTTCTGTCTCCAACATTTTAGAATCTGTTTGGCCAAGGATTCCGAAAAACGTAAAATATAAGTCCGCTGAAGATCCGGCTAACAAAACGTTCCCCAACTTCAGTGTCACTCTATACAGTGCAACTATAAGATAACAGATGTGTAATCTATACTATTACAACAGATATACAACTTATCTTTCTGTAGATTTAACCCTTTCTCACATACAGGAAAACTGCACTTTGAAGACATCTACAGAAACTATTTTTAAATGAAAGTTTGATAATTAAATATAATTAAAATCACTGTGGCAAAAGGATAAGTTGCTCATTATGAACATTATCTCATCTTGTCAAAATATTTTCAAAAATCGTCTTTTACATATGCGCCAAACTTTCATATTCGTTCGTTTAATGACGTCAGTTGGTAAAGTTGTGTAATGCTCTAAATCTATAATGATGATTAAATCACTTTAAAACCACACTAATATTCTTTATAGAAAATGTATCCTAATGGCTATGTGATTTAATGTCCAATGTAAATGGGTACTTTTTGTATAAAAACATTGTCAACCTAGTACATGGCTTAACATAATAAGTCATGAACGTCCGTCTTTCAAATACGAACGATTCATTTAGATTACAAAATCCAAAAATGATAAATTATGTCCGTCCTTCAATTATTAACGATACGTTTAGATCACGACATTCTAAAATGATAAGTCATGAACGTCCGTGATTTAAACATGGACGATACATTTATATTACGAAATACTAAAATAATAAGTCATGAACGTCCAACCTTCAAATGCGAACAATAAATTTAGATTACGAAATCCTAAAATAATCTATAACAGAAGTGTACATATTTTCAGAATATACGAGGTGCAGAATGCCGTCGATGCAGACGAAGCAGACAACTCTTATAGAAAATCTTTAAAAATGAAAGTATAGTTATTGAAGAGAGTTGAACTTATTGTGGCAAACGGAAAGATTTCACAAGTTGATGATGGTAATTTCCGGCATTCTGACAGTATATTCCATCATTTTTGATTCCCTAATATTTTGTAAAAGATGAATGGTGGAATGTATTTAAGTAAATGACTAAGTTGACTAAATAATTGTCTTGCTGTCTAACAAAACATTGAACAGAAATTAAATATTCAGGCATTTTTTTAGGGAAACAAATTAATTACTAAGCACTAATGTATAATGTTGGTGGAATTGGAGCCAGATTTCAAGACCGAAACTTAAAATGTTTTCAAATCAGATGGCTCTTGGAATATCTTCTGCGGTAAATGTTTAACCATTTCACATATAAAACAAATATTAAGCGGATGAATATGACACCATTGAGGCAAACTTATGGAAAATCTCTGTAAATGAAAGTACACATTGAGAATAGATTATAAAACAATGTGACATAAGCAGAAATCGCACATTAAGATGAATATCTCCATTTACCACACTGTTTTCATATTCAATTCCACTTCTGCAGACACGCCAGAATGCATCTCCAGGTGGGAAAGGGTATACATTCCTCTTAGAATTCAGCACATTTATAGTTTATATAAACCCTTCCATTGAAAAAGTGTACATATCGGCTTTTGTGAATATTCTGATAAGAAAGAGCAAATATACAGGCTGAGTTGAACCTACAATGTTTAGAAAAAAAGTACCTTGTCTAAAAGACAAACTCAAATATATAATATATAGCTCTTTTTCAAGTTTCTTCTCTTTTTTCCACTATGTATTAGATGACGTTAGAGAAAATATAACTAAAATCTTTTTAAATGAAAGTATTATTATTGAAGAGAGTGGAAACCACTGTGGCCAAAAAGAGAAATTTCTCAAGATGAGCATTTTTTCGGCGAAAGCTGTTTAACCTCAGTTTTGACCTGGATGTTAAACAAATGATATATATTGTAGGCCAATCAAATGTTGTATTTAATGAATAAAGGAAATAAAACGTTGAGATTGGTTCATAATTGGCGATCCTACGAGAGGCACTAATCAGGTGAATTTAAAAATAAAATGTTCTGCATACTCACCTTTAATTGTTTTCCTTAAGAAATAAATTTCAGTGAAAAAAATCAGTGAAAACGTATGAAATATAATATTTAAGAGCAAAATATTAATTATTATTTATTGAAACTTATACACCTCTTCGGTACCTCGCGTAATCTCCAGTCATGTGACGTATTCTCGGCCTTGAATGCGCATCTTCCATTTCATAGTGTTTGCTCATATTGATCGCCGTTTATCTTTTTTAAAGATATTTCTTGTTTGCTTTTACCACAATGATTTCAAGAGTTGTCTACTTCAGTCCTCAAAGAGCGTCTGCATAAACGAGATTCGGCACCTTAGAAAATGGGTATATTTCTATTTATAGATTAGCTGTCAAACTCAGTTTTTTTCCGGAAATCATTCCGGATAATACCAGAAGGTATGATCATCGTTATGAAAAATGCACCGCATATAATGGTAAAACTACAGCATATAATCAAAATACCGCCACGTGTCTCGAAACATTGACTGTATATGCTGTCATTGGAACTGCATAATAATGTTGCGTGTATTGCATATGACGTTGTTTGCACACCCTAAAATGGTTATTCTACTGTGTATCACACTTTGACACTGCATATTATTATATAACCACCATATATAACGGAAGAGCATGCAAAATGTACCATGAGAAATTGAATATGTACCTCGTATACATGAACATGTACTGCGCTTAACACAATACAACATATTAAGACAGTAAAGGCGTTCCATAATAAATTGTAAATCCTACGTAGGTCACCGATCCTGGTAAAATACCGATTCTACGAGCATATACTTTGAAAGTAATTATCATTAATTGTAAATCCTACTTAGGTCACCGATCACAGTAAAACACCGACTGTACGCACATATTATTTGAGAGTAATCATCATGAATTGTAAACCCTACGTAGGTCACCGATCATGGTAAAATACCGATTGTACGAGCATATACTTTGAAAGTAATCATCATGAATTGTAAACCCTACGTAGGTCACCGGTCATGGTAAAATACCGATTGTACGCGCATATTTTTTAAGAATATATCATGTAATAGTAATCATCATCAATAGTAAACCCTGCATAGGTCATCGATCATCATAAAACACCGACTGTACGAGAATATATTTTTATAGTAATCATCATAAATTATAAACCCTACGTACTTAGATTTACGTATGGCCTGGCTTATATTATGTCTATAAAACATTTTCAGTATTAAGAAGGCATTGATGTGCAATACTCATAAACTTGTGTTAATTATTAACACACACGCAGTTATTTCCAATGTTATTACATAATCTTTAGATTATACATGTACTGTTTGAAATGTTCACATCATCAAAGTTGAAAAAACGTGAAAGTGGTCGCAAATACCACATCGTTCGTTTCCCTGGAGCGCAGCTCAAATCAGTAAACCATTGCCCATATGCAGACGAGAGTTGACGCATCTGCAGCAGATAACTTTCTAAAACTTTATGAACAATTTCATCGTTTGCTACAATGTTCTGCTAGACATGTTAGACATGTTGATCTAGTGTTTCTATATTGTTTTAGTATCCTCAGTATTAAGTCGACTGCTGCATAATTCATCTGTGTGGGAATAGTTAAGTAAAACAGTGTATACCTTTCGCACATGACACAGTGCCAGACCATTGACCAGTAATCTGACATGTTATCGATTCTGAAAAAAGCGAAAGTCCGTCTGAACATATAACATCACGATCACGTAAATGATCCCCTACTATGTATCTCTGCTTTCGCTTCTGTGGCTTAATGGTGAGCGTTGGGGGAGGGCAACCAGCTGAAGAGTAGAACATCAGATATACGTTGTACTTTGAGAAAATATCGTCATTGAACGAGTTCATAGGACTCCGCCGTGACCGAGCGGTTAGTGTCGGGAACAAGGAACAAGTCATCTCGGGTTCGATACCCAGTCGCGGCGGTCATGCTAGAACTACCTTGGGCAAGGGACAATTGCATGACTAGTACTGGATTATTTACCATTGGATCATAACTAAATGAGAGAGAGAGAGAGAGATAGAGAGAGAGAGAGAGAGAGATATTGATATATATATATATATATCTATATATATATGTATAGAGAGAGAGAGAGAGAGAAAGAGAGAGAGAGAGAGAGAGAGAGAGAGAGAGAGAGAGGGAGAGATAGATAGAGGGAGAGAGAGATAGATACACACACACACACACACACACACCGAGAGAAAGAGGAGAGAGAGAGAGTAAGAGTAATTTCAATACTTACTGTCTGGCCATTTATCAAGTTGACTGACCACGACGCCAACGTTGCTAAATATATATTCTTCATTATCATTAGCGTTTTCAACAACGACATGCATTTTCGTTATACCAATGTCGTCAGTACTATTTATAACTTGAATAGCTATGCTACTTTTCTCGATCTACAATAACAAGTACAACATCAAATTATATATTGTTATCATCAAATTAAAATGAACTGATCATACTGAGCACACTCGTGCGTTAAATGTTTTTAACCACACTTTGCAGTTTGCATTATTTGGCGAGAACTAACATATTGCTCTGGTACTTTTTAAGTTTTTTACTTAGTCAAAATACAATGGTGAAATGTGTTTATACTTAATCTAAGGAAATACTTAACTTAAGGAAAACATAGTGCTAAGTAATGTTGGTTGAATCGGGGCCTGGTTGCATATAACAGTGCTATGAAAGAGAGAACGTCCTCCAATAATCCAGATTACTCGAGAATAATGAGTTTAATCTGACTTTTGTGCACAAATGTATATCATTGAGTCATTCAAACAGTTTCATCAAGGTTTCATAAAGTTCGTGTTTGTTTCTTTGTTTGGGCGGTTGTTTAACGTCGCTTTCAATAGTGTTTCAGTTATATCACGACACTGCCTATAACAATTATTAGTTATTTGGTCTGTTACTGACCCACTACGGAAAAATAGGGGGTCTGTGGAATTTATAGGGGGCGAGGCGTTAGCCGAGTCCCCCTATACATTCAACATACCCCCTATTTTTCAGTAGTGGGTCAGTAACAGACCAAATAACTGATTTATTTCATCGACCACCTTTCATGAGCAAAAAAAAATGATACTCTTTCATTTTACAATATTTCTAGATGAAATTTACGGGTTTTGGCGCCAAATCACTAGCGTTATGACGTCAAACCGATGACGTGACGTCATTTTCCTAGTATTTGGTCCCAGTATTTTTAAAATTCCTAGTACTAAACCCACTTTAATAATGAAATGAAACAATATCAATTTGTTTTGTTCATGAAAGGTGGTTGATGAAATAAATCAGTTATATATGGTCTGTTACTGACCCACTAAGGGAAAAAAAAAATTAACAAGCGTAGGACATGCATTATTTTTATACATTCATTGATTTTTATTTTTTCTATCGAAAGGGAAGTTACTTTGCATGATATTCAACTTCGTAGTCGTTATGATATATATATATTGTAAACAAATCGCTGTTAAAAATATCAAGATATTATACAGTATATAGATCTATTTTAACATAGGCAACTGAAAAAAACTTCCAGTCAGCTTGATCTGAGAATAGAAGCCATATTGAATTTACTCACCCCCTATGGAATTTACTCACCCCCTATAGAAATATAGGGGGTGTGCACGTGACAGGCTTTAACCAATGAAATTGCTAGAATTTCGTGGGAGGCGAAATAATATGGGTTATTCATCCTGACAACGATGCATCAGTCGTAATGCTATCACCACAACCATGAGCGTCAAGGAAGGAAGCCATTACAACACTTTTCAAAGTATTTAGTACGACTCTACCGAGGATCGAATCCTGAACTCTCCACCCAACCACACCTCCACGGACACGGTACATGTTTTATGAAGAGACACGTGGTGAGCTAGATGAAGCACACTGTATTTGAATAATATGAATAAAGGTCACGATAATTGGTATCTTGAAACAAAGTTAATGATCAGATTGTTATTACTGTACGATATTTCCATGCCTAAACAATACGCTTTAATCGCCATATGTATTGTGACATTGGCCTTTGTCAAACATACATTTAACAAACTGAATTGAACACATCCGATCTAAGTATTAGTGCATATAATACCTTATACTTAACGACATTAAAATATATACTACACAATCTGAACTTAGATTGATAGATTGGAGTTTAATAATTTTTAAATGTGTTTCAGTTATGTTGAAGCGGCCAATTCATGTAACGCTTGTTTCACAAGTAACAGGCAACCTTCCCACTTAGTTTTTTGTTTTTTGTCAATCATACATTACACAAACTGAATTGAACACATCCGATCTAAGTATTAATGTATATTATACCTTACATTTAACGAACTCATGACCCCTGGATTGATAGCCCCCCCCCCCCCCCCATTGGCTTTACCGACTGAGCTATGGCGTATCGACCTGTACTTAGAAGAAGCGTTCTTACCTGGCCTATATATTTAGCCTTTATTGTAGATTTGTATACAGTTCTAGGATACAGTGGACCTAGAAACAACACATTAGTTATTGTGTCCCCGTTTTGGTTACTTAATGACACTTCAACGTTATTCCAAGTTCCATGCCATATATATTCGCCGACAAAGAGTGTTACAATGTAAACAGAACCTGTCAAAATAGAAAGGTATGCATTGACGAACAGTTAAGACCCAGATCGGACTCTGTGGAACGAAAGCTGATCTGGGTATACAAGTGTTGCATATGTCTTAAGAAAGATTTTCGCAGAGCACCACTCATATCAACAATTAATTATAACATCTAAAACGGAAGGAGTTCACACGGTTTTTAATTAATAGTCAATACTCATATAGGGCTTTTGCAGATCTATAATTCATGATTATTGTGTAATCTTCGTTTCATAAGCATACCTTGAATAATCTGCCTTGGCCGAGTGGAAAGCGTCGGGGATTTGGAACCGGGTGTCCCGGTTTCGATCCGCAGTCGCGACGGTCATTGTAGAGTTTACTTTGGAAAGGCTCGTTCCCTAGCCGAGTATTGGTTTGATTTCCCATGTATCATGAATAAATGAACTGTCGCAGAAGAATGTTAAAAAACGGCGCAAAACCTCATCACAACAAACGAGCATTACCTGACAATGTGAGAAGTAGCTCGCTGCACGTATTCCATATGTATAACCGATAGACATAATGATTCCAGAATAACCCAGTCAAATCTTGCCGGAGTAAAACAAATAGAACACACTCATATGATACTTTGTGATCAAGTGCTTTCTATCATTGTTATTCATCAATTAAATACATTTTTGTTTAACTCTTTCGGCGCCAATTGCAATATTGAGGTTTCTGCAAATGATACAGATTAATAACGAACCGTCTCACCTGCAATCATTACTGTTTACATTTGTTATGAGTTATGAAAATAGTACAATCCGTTTAATAAATTCAAAATGGAGTCGACTGATTTTGAATTAATGAAATTCGGAGCTGAAATAGTAAGTGGAAATGATTATTTTGTAAACAATATTTGACCACAGATTCTGCAGCAGGCGAATTCTCAGATAAGTCATGAACGTCCGTGCTTCAAACATGAACGATACATTTATATTACGAAATACTAAAATAATAAGTCATGAACGTCCAACCTTCAAATGCGAACAATAAATTTAGATTACGAAATCCTAAAATAATCTTTAACAGAAGTGTACATATTTTCAGAATATACGAGGTGCAGAATGCCGTCGATGCAGACGAAGCAGACAACTCTTATAGAAAATCTTTAAAAATGAAAGTATAGTTATTGAAGAGAGTTGAACTTATTGTGGCAAACGGAAATATTTCACAAGTTGATGATGGTAATTTCCGGCATTCTGACAGTGTATTCCATCATTTTTGATTCCCTAATATTTTGTAAAAGATGAATGGTGGAATGTATTTAAGTAAATGACTAAATTGACATAAATAATTGTCTTGCTGTCTAACAAAACATTGAACAGAAATTAAATATTCAGGCAATTTTTTAGGGAAACAAATTAATTACTAAGCACTAATGTATAATGTTGGTGGAATTGGAGCCAGATTTCAAGACTGAAATTTAAAATGTTTTCAGATCAGATGGCTCTTGGAATATCTTCTGCGGTAAATGTTTAACCATTTCACATATAAAACAAATATTAAGCGGACGAATATGACACTATTGAGGCAAACAAATGGAAAATCTCTGTAAATGAAAGTACACATTGAGAATAGATTATAAAACAATGTGACATAAGCAGAAATCGCACATTAAGATGAATATCTCCATTTACCACACTGTTTTCTTATTCAATTCCACTTCTGCAGACACGCCAGAATGCATCTCCAGGTGGGAAAGGGTATACATTCCTCTTAGAACGCAGCACATTTATAATTTATATAAACCCTTCCATTGAAAAAGTGTACATATCGGCTTTTGTGAATATTCTGATTAGAAAGAGCAAATATACAGGCTGAGTTGAACCTACAATGTTTAGAAAAAAAGTACCTTGTCTAAAAGACAAACTCAAATATATAATATATAGCTCTTTTTCAAGTTTCTTCTCTTTTTTCCACTATGTATTAGATGACGTTAGAGAAAATATAACTACAATCTTTTTAAATGAAAGTATTATTATTGAAGAGAGTGGAAACCACTGTGGCCAAAAAGAGAAATTTCTCAAGATGAGCATTTTTTCGGCGAAAGCTGTTTAACCTCAGTTTTGACCTGGATGTTAAACAAATGATATATATTGTAGGCCAATCAAATGTTGTATTTAATGAATAAAGGAAATAAAACGTTGAGATTGGTTCATAATTGGCGATCCTACGAGAGGCACTAATCAGGTGAATTTAAAAATAAAATGTTCTGCATACTCACTTTTAATTGTTTTCCTTAAGAAATAAATTTCAGTGAAAAAAATCAGTGAAAACGTATGAAATATAATATTTAAGAGCAAAATATTAATTATTATTTATTGAAACTTATACACCTCTTCGGAACCTCGCGTAATCTCCAGTCATGTGACGTATTCTCGGCCTTGCATGCACATCTTCCATTTCATAGTGTTTTCTCATATTGATCGCCGTTTATCTTTTTTTAAAGGTATTTCTTGTTTGCTTTTACCGCAATGATTTCAAGAGTTGTCTACTTCAGGCCTCAAAGAGCGTCTGCATAAACGGGATTCGGCACCTTAGAAAATGGGTATATTTCTATTTATAGATTGCTGTCAAACTCGTTTTTTTTCCGGAAATCATTCCGGATAATACCAGAAGGTATGATCATCGTTATGAAAAATGCACCGCATATAATGGTAAAACTACAGCATATAATCAAAATACCGCCACGTGTCTCGAAACATTGACTGTATATACTGTCATTGGAACTGCATAATAAATTTGCGTGTATTGCATATGACGTTGTTTGCACACACTAAAATAGTTATTCTACTGTGTATCACACTTTGGCACTGCATATTATTATATAACCACCATATATAACGGAAGAGGCACTGCATGTCATGCAAAATGTACCATGAGAAATTGAATATGTACCTCGTATACATGAAAATGTACTGCGCATAACACAATACAACATATTAAGACAGTAAAGGCGTTCCATAATAAATTGTAAATCCTACGTAGGTCACCGATCCTGGTAAAATACCGATTCTACGAGCATATACTTTGAAAGTAATTATCATTAATTGTAAATCCTACTTAGGTCACCGATCACAGTAAAACACCGATTGTACGCGCATATTATTTGAGAGTAATCATTTAGCCTTTATTGTAGATGTGTGTACAGTTCTAGGATACAGTGGACCTGGAAACAACACATTAGTTATTGTGTCCCCGTTCTGGTTACTTAATGACACTTCAACGTTATTCCAAGTTCCATGCCATGTATAATCGCCGACAACGATTGTTACAATGTAAACAGAACCTGTCAAAATAGAAAGGTATGCATTGACGAACAGTTAAGACCCAGTTCGGACTCTGTGGAACGAAAGCTGATCTGGGTATACAAGTGTTGCATATGTCTTAAGGTTGATTTTCGCATAGCACCACTAATATCAACAATTAATTTTAACATCTAAAGCGGAAGGAGTTCACAAAGTTTTTAATTAATAGTCAATACTCATATAGGGCTTTTGCAGATCTATAATTCATGATTATTGTGTAATCTTCGTTTCATAAGCATACCTTGAATAATCTGCCTTGGCCGAGTGGAAAGCGTCGGGGATTTGGAACCGGGTGTCCCAGTTTCGATCCGCAGTCGCGACGGTCATTGTAGAGTTCACTTTGGAAAGGCTCGTTCCCTATCCGAGTATTTGTTTGATTTCCCATGTATCATGAATAAATGAACTGTCGCAGAAATATGTTGAAAAACGGCGCAAAAACCTCATTACAACAAACGAGCATTACCTGACAATGTGAGAAGTAGCTCGCTGCACGTATTCCATATGTATAACCGATAGACATAATGATTCCAGAATAATCCAGTCAAATCTTGCCGGAGTAAAGCAAATAGAACACACTCATATGATACTTTGTGATCAGGTGCTTTCTATCATTGTTATTCATCAATTAAATACATTTTTGTTTAACTCTTTCGGCGCCAATTGCAAAATTGAGGTTTCTGCAAACGATACAGATTAATAACGAACCGTCTCACCTGCAATCAGTACTGTTTGCATTTGTTATGAGTTGTGAAAATAGGCCAATCCGTTTTATAAATTTAAAATGGAGTCGACCGATTTTAAATTAATGAAATTCGGAGCTGAAATAGTTAATGGAAATGATTATTTTGTTAACAATATTTGACAACGGATTCTGCAGCTGGCGAATTTTAAAAATGTTTTAGGACAAGAAACAAGTTGCTCCTTTCATCACTGTTTTGTGACTAATCATTACCTTGACGGCTTAAGTGAAACAATAAAGAAAATGATGGATTAAATGTATCATGCAAATTATAACACATATGGTTTATGTTCACATCTTCAGTACTTTATATTTTGACATTATTACATTCGATGTTGATGAATAAATAAAATTTATTCTATACGAGTTTTCAGTATTCCAGTTGCTTTACTTGAATTACGAATATCTTAACCCGTTCCCACATACAAGAAATTAACAACAAACGACTTTGAAAACAAGTAATAAAAATATTGAAAATCCTTCTTCAATTTAATTATTAATGTTGAATAGAAATGAAAACATTGTGCCAAAAGAAAAAAATGGCTCATTATATGCAATTTCTCCTTTTTCCACAATCTTTAAGAACTCGACTGCTGCAGATGCGTCAAAATGCGTCTGCAGTTCGGGTATGGGATAATAACAATACAATGGTTCAGCGTAAGGAGAACAAGACTCACATGCATATAGGAACGTTGACGTCCTAAATGTAATAGGACAAGGTAGGTCTAGCGTGACCAGGAAAACCTACCTTTTGGAATGTTCATCCGGCGAGACATATGTGTAGACCTTACGTCATTCAGTCTAACTTGAACGTCATTTGTTCGCGAATAAGTAGTTCTGGACTAATGAAGTGTTTCAAGAAACGCACTGGAATTACTGAACATATCTACAATCTCTTCAAGCTCTTATGTTCTTTCTTGACCTTAGACAGAACATCCCTTAAAAGCTAAGTGATTACCGAATGAGGTAGTTATATATCAGTCTTGTCAACGAACATTACTGATGTCTTACGAGTTCAGGCGGAAATCGCACATCGCATTAACTGTCAATAAATACCGACACCGTACGGAAGTTGAAATACGAAATGGTGTCCCAGCGTTTTACAAACACTCTTCTAGCATTCTGTCCTTCGATGAAATATATAGCTTTAAGTAACTCTTACTTATACAGAAAGTCAATTACCTTTTACACTGTGGGGTTTTTCGGACCAGGAGTTATTTCCGTGACAAACAAGAATGCTGTCTGTTGGAATATAATAACTAGTTGGACACGACATTGCATCACTTGACAAGGTGGCACCAATTTCAAAAACGGTCTCCGTCATTTTTTCATTTATAACAACGGTCTTTGGAACGTCCGGAAGTGTACAACCAACTGAAATAGAGAATGAATGCAACGTGTCCGAAACAGCGCAAGGCGAAAACCAAAAAACAGAATTAAGTAAGTAAGTAAGTAAATACTTTATTTTGTGAGGGTGACCCATTTAGTGACTAGACACCCATTTTTTCAGTTAAATGCCCATTTTAAATACATATTTTTGAAAGACGTTAACTTCTGACACATTTTCATCTCTTTTAGAAGACTATTCCACACTACAGGACCGGAATATGACAAACTATTTTTATATATTTCAAGTTAACTTTGGGGAATCCAAAAGTTCATATTAGTTACCGATCATAATGTTATAGTACTATTTGCATTAACTTGTTCTTTCATCTTAAACATATCACGCAGATAATTTGGACTATCATCGTGCGGTATTTTAAACATTGCTATTGCTTTATTAAATGTAACTCTATCTTCAAATTTAATTATATTTAGATTTTGTAATGCGCTTTTAAAATCGGTATGGTTTATTCCTAATATTAGTTTACATGCCCTCTTCTGCAAACGATGAATTTTATTTTTATTATACACAGTTGTATTTCCACAAATACTATTACAATAGTCTAAATGCAGATGAATATACGCTTTATAATAAATAAGTTTATATTTATCCGTTAAATATTCGCTTATCGGGATAACCACATGTAACTATCTTATCAGTAGAAATTACGTTATTAATAGAGACGATTTGTTTTCGGTTTGTTAAATACGAACGAAACCAATTTATTGCACTTTCTTTTCAATTATATATAGTCAATTTTTTAAGTAAAATTGAACTATCACAAAAGTCACAAATGCTTTACGAAAATCTATTAGAACAGTCCCAACATAACAACCCTATAGATTGAATCTAGAAACCTTTTTCATTTGAGATCGGCCACACAATTACCCAATGTTGGAGATTCTATGTGCGAAATCAATTATTAATGCAATTATTAAAACGTGTGTGAAACTATCATATGCACATCCATGTTAAGAATCCAAAATGATACTTTCAAAGAACAGTTGATTGGAATCTTCTGCGAACAATTGGCAAACGCACTTGCTTATATGGATGTACATTGGTCGGAAAAGCCTTAAGGTTGGTTTTCGCGTCGCATCGAATAGTTGTGTTTCTGTTGGTTCTTTGTCATAACCATTCTACAGAGGATTCATGTATGTTTGTACGACTGGACGCGCACAGAGAACATCATGATCCACCTGTGTGGAAGGAGAGGCTTATATTGATATTCAACCGTCGCCAATCCTATAATCAGTTTCGGTTCATATAGTCTATTTAAAAAAGAATACTTATGTTGTTTTCGACCAGTATAGATCAAGAGCAGCCAGCCCATCCCCACGTCTTATCTAGCTCTGCACTGTACGCGTATTATTAAAGAAGATTTCAACAAACTTGAGTAAAGGATTTATCTATAATGATCTTTACAATGGATGCGCGGCAAGTATTTTTCCATATGTGTATTTATATTGGTAAAGTTGGAATTCATGCAGCACCGCTCATGTATTGATGTATAGTCGCCTTCAGCAGAAAAGGGTTAAGATGAGCCGAGATCATGATACTAAAATCCTGTGAAATATATGCAACATGTTGTTTGATGGCTGACTAACAATAGCAAGTTGATTATTTGCAAGTTTATAGCCTGTTGCAACAGATTATTAAATATTACCCCGATAGCAAGTTAAGCTAACGTGTGTTTCCGAGCCAGCGTTTGACCACGAGACCATTAATAGCACTCGTCGTTACCATATGAGCTATCGTAGTTCTACGACCAGAAATAGAACCAACATAGCTTGTCTAATTGACTTCAGAATTCGGACGGGTTTCGAAATACTAAAATCTATTATCAATTACGTTGCATACATTGTTTGACTAAAAATACAAAGTAACACGTACTACCGAGTGTTTGTCTATGATAAGATTGGACGCCTGAGATCAATCAATTGAGCATCTTACAATAAACCCTATGTGGAAACGAATACAAAATAACAAATATTAGATTGAAGCGATTTTTATTTCCCCTAATTGCATGGCATGTTTTGATGTATGAAACGTATCCCACATACAGACGTATTTGATCGCATCTTGATAACATTCGATAACACATAACAATGAAAGAAATTGCTCATTATAAGCAATTTCTCCGTTTGCTAAACTGTCGTCATCTCTGTTCCCATTGTTTCAACTTTTGTTTATGAAAACTTACCATATTTTTCTCTGCATGAGCTCATAGTCGTCTGCTGCGATATTAAAGTATGTGAGAAAAGAGTAAAGGTATGATCTTATCCTTTTCACAGTTAATCCCATATCGAGGTTGGTCACATTTACATTTGTTCGGTGAAACACAAGTACCGCCGTTCTCAGAACACATCTTTTGCTGTATGGACCCTTACCAAAATACAGACGCATTTTATTGCATCTGCAGCAGACGGCATTTGATTACACATGCCAAATAAATAAATTGCTCATGATAAGCAATTTCTCCGTTTGCAGAGCTGTCGTCATCTCTGTTCAAATAGTTTTATCTATTGTTTATGAATATTTACCATATTTGTCTCTTCATGAGCTAACAGTCGTTTGCTGCGATGTTGTTTTATATGGGAAAGAGATAAAGAATGATCTTACCCTTTTCACAGTTAATCCCATATCGAGGTTCGTCACATTTACATTTCTTAGGTGCAACACAAGTACCGCCGTTCTCAGAACACATCTTTTGACACATTGCTAAAAGAAAACGAAATACAAATACAAATCAATTTCAAACTACTGTTGAAAACTATAGATGATATTATTATCTTGTTTTAATTGCGATGAAAAATAACATCTATAAAATATGCAATTTATGGACACAGATCAGTGCATATTGAAGTTCTTTTTCTGTTCAATAGGAAATATTATATCGAAGTTTAGTGTCATGTTAGAATAAGTTACATAACACATTGTTGTATTGGGAATTTTAATTACGCCTGTTAAGATGACACGTGAGAAACGTGAATTCCAGAAATGGAGTGCTCCGATTATTTAAGAGGTATGTGAAATACGTTAATTTGTAACGCGAATACAGAAACGGAATTCTCATATTATTTAAGTCGATATGTAAAATACGTTAATTCAAACAGATTAGTGCACATTTGATTAAAATGGATACTATATGCCTGAATGTTGAAACTTGAATTACAGAAATGGAGTTATCCTATTATGTATATAATACAGAAATAAAGCGGACATATTATTATATGGAATTTTTTTTTACAAAACTTGAGAGCTTAACTGTTGAAATGTGATTGAAACACAAGGTTTAGTCTGATTTATGTTAATTTCAAGACTCAATTTACATGGATAAGGTCACAATACACCAACAGAAAATCCTTCTTGTTTCCATGTACATTTTACCAGTTTCAATCTTCAATTGTCATGTATAACATCATTTTAGAGTTATCTCTAAGGTTTAACAGAATCCAAAGAAAATTACAATGAATTTAAACACATTTACAATAAATTTAAACTCATTTCGACGCAAACAAATTTTGTTTAGGGACTTTTTGGCTTCATTTGACCATAAGCAATCAATCTGGTCTTGATGAATCACGGAACTGGTAGCAAATAAAATAGAACCGTCTGCGAAAAAAAAAAGGAACTTATTTTTGATATGAATCTTACAGAAATTAAATAATCATACTTTTAACGTGGATATGTGAATTAAAGTAATTGAGAGCTGAGATTATCAATATGGATACGTAATTTACATAAATTGAGTGCTCACATTATTAGTGTTGAACCATATAAGACTAAGTGGTGAACAGTGCTGAACCATATAAGACTAATTGGTTATCAGTGCTGAACCATATAAGACTAATTGGTGATCAGTGCTGAACCATATAAGACTAATTGGTGAGCACTGCTGAACCATAAACGACTAATTGGTGACCATTGTTGAACCATATAAGACTAATTGGTGAACAGTGTTGAACTATATAAGACTAATTGGTGATCAGTGCTGAACCATATAAGACTAATTGGTGAACAGTGCTGAACCATATACGACTAATTGGTGATCAGTGTTGAACCATATATGACTTATTGGTGATCAGTGTTGAACCATATATGACTAATTGGTAATCAGTTTTAAACCATATAAGACTAATTGGTGATCAGTGTTGAACCATATATGACTTATTGGTGATCAGTGTTGAAACATATAAGACTAATTGGTAATCAGTTTTAAACCATATAAGACTAATCAGTGATCAGTGTTGAACCAAATATGACTTATTCGTGATCAGTTTTGAAATATTTACACCTAATGGGTGATGAGTGTTGAACCATATAAGACTAATTGGTGATCAGTGTTGAACCATATAATACTAATTGGTGATCATTGTTGGACCATATAAGACTAATTGGTGATCAGATTTGAATTATATAAGACTAATTGGTGATCAGATTTGAACCATATAAGACTACTTGGTGATCATTGTTGAACCATATAAGACTAATTGGTGATCAGATTTGAATTATATAAGACTAATTGTTGATCAGATTTGAACCATATAAGACTACTTGGTGATCATTGTTGAACCATATAAGACTAATTGGTGATCATATTTGAATCATATAAGACTAATTGGTGATCAGATTTGAATCATATGAGAGTAATTGGTGATTAGTGTTGAACCATATAAGACTAATTGACTATCAGTGTTGAACCATATATGACTAATTGGTGATCATTGTTGAACCATCTCCGCAAACTGGATGTTCATTCTGTGCAAATGCAAATGCATTTTTATGATAATATGTTTCTTTGTTATTGTCTGGTAATACTACTACTATGACACAAGATGGTACAGATGAAGATGACAATTCCTGGTAAGGCATTTGTCATGTGGTCTTAATTCCTTATTAAAAAACCCAGTAATATCACAGTTTAATTATCACGTTTACTTAGAATACGTTGTAACAAATTGATTGGTTAATGAAAAGGGTCAACATGTAAACAGTGAAATACTAAAAAGTTGCGTTTTAAATACCCATCACTATTTTACTTTTTCTTGTTAGAATGGTGCTCACTCATGCGCACACATACACGTATTTGAGCCATGTTGTTGTTGTGTGGTTGTTGATATGATACGGTCTCCTTGCCTCTTCGGAGAGTCATAATTGTATGAGCAGTCATTTTGAGAAAGAGCAAACTACAAACGCAGTCTACACAATTTAGCATCTGTTGAAGAACTTTGGCCAACTGGACCACATGGGAAGTTATGGTATATACATATTTAATTTAGATGTAAAAACAACACACATCTTACTGAGGACTAAAATACCTTTAGTTAAACATGTACTGCTGCAGGTCAATTTTTTTTATAATTGAAACGTGTTTATGTACACGCATACTGTACTGTTACATGATGTAACTGTGTTGGCTATTCTATGACAAACATTTGTGATGCTGATTCTTTTTAAAACTGGATGGTTCATTATAGCTCGAGATAAGGCGAGTATTTTAAATTCAAAACAACTTGTTTTACACTCAAACCCTATGATGTGGGTATTCAAAAAAATCAATCCCTTTTCAGTACCCTCAACATAGTGTTTCGTTGTTTCATAAGATAAAGATAGGTGGGAACTGACAAGTTTACTCCTTATCTAGACCTCTGATTCATACATGTATGTGACAACTTGGACGTACGTGTTTAGTATTAATCTATATATGTGTACTATATATTGTATAACATACAGTAATCTATCTGTGTTCTTCTATACTTCACATCTGTTGTACAATACACATAATCGTTGATAAATCATTTCCCTATTGACCTACGTCTTTACATATCTACGAAATAAGAATAACCAGATTCCTAAGTCTTAACCTATACAAGTTTAATAACTTACGCGTTTGGCAAAATTCTCCTTTTGATCCCGGGGAATAGGCACATTTTCCATCTCTTATACAAGTTCCTCCAAATTCACACATTGGTTTACACACGGCTGTAATAATCGTTTAAGAATTTACCTTTCCCTCAAATGCATTAATAAAATCAGTCCAAAATACGTTGCTGTTTGTACATTTGATATGCCGACATTGCATACACATACTTTTTTTTCTTAAAACGTTTGTTGCATATTTGATATATATGAGAAAGTGTTACAAGTTAAATAATGAAACATTTTTTTAAACATTGTTGTACATTTAAAAAATAGGTAACTGTTATCCAGTGGAGCTTCAAGCAACATCATGTCGAGTCTTAACATGCCTTTAATCAGTTTCTGGAAACGATATTTTATATGACAAATCTGCTGCAGTCGACTTTGAATATTTCTGCTCATATAAATGAAAAAGTAATGATTGCATAGGGTTGAAAGCAATGTTTCAAATAGAGTAATTGCTATAAGTTTACTATAATGCTTCTATAGCGGTGGGGAGGGGGGGGGGGGGTTGTACGCCGAAATCAGCAATTTTCAGTCCTAACACGGCTTTGTGTGTGTAAGTTACCACTTCCTTATGTGTGTAAGGTACCACCGAGCCATTCGTTATGTAAACCTAACAGTCGTGATTGTCAAGTAGGGAAAGCCATTGCTACCATTTTGAAATAATTTCGTTAGAACCGTGTGGGGATCAAACCCACGATATCCTGCTGCCAAGGAGGACGATCTGCCACTACACCACCGAGTTGGTCCTATGCAATCAGAGCTTCATACGTGTTTACCATGCAAAAGTTCAATATACACGGACAATACCTTGCCTACAAGAAGGATGCGTGACATTTATCGTCATCTTCCAATTTTGATCACGTTCTGCTGCTGTCCAAATGCCTAAGATGCACTGAAACAGGCGATTGATCGGCTCCATGCTTACGTCTTTGCAATCAAAGAAGAGTTTTTGTCCCGCATCGAATTTGAAGACTTCGGAATAGAATCTTTTTTTCTGGCTAATTTTGCTGAAAACGTTCATCTTCCAAAGGACCTCTCTTGTTAATGTACACGATTCTGCAATTAAAAGGAAAGGTAAACACCAGGAATCAATCGTGCATGAACTCAACAAATAACCCATAAAGGCTAATTTTCAATTATATTACGGAGGCCAGTTCACATAACGGTGTGTTTTTTGCTTTGGTGATTTGCTACTTCACACTTATGGGTGTTTAGACGAATGCCGCAAGTCTAAATTACTCGGTTCAATCATCGGAAACAATCGATGGTCGAGCATGGGTTTGAATTCACGATCCGGAGATTGATAATACGTTAGGTTGAGTACTGGAAGTAATATATTTATACTAGCTAAACACCGGTAGTGACCGCAATATGTCAATCCCTGGGCTGCGAGTTCAAACCACATGTCGACCAATGTGTTGTTGATCCTTAACAAAAGTCATTGCAGCACGCGAGATTCATCTTCCACCGTAAAGCTAACAGTCTTTGTTGGAAACCAGCCAGTGGCTTTGAAATAATGTTGTGTAGATCACTTGTATGAGAAAACCAGGAGAGACATGGGTAGGTGAAGTAAGCGCCTTCATATGAACGAAACAAAAATGACAACGGCGTTTATAGTATGTAATATCTGTACAAATGAAATTACTATTGCTGAAAGAAATTAAAAACAGTGTGGCAAAAAGAAAAATTGCTCGTTTTGAGCAAGATTTTATTTTGCAACAATGTTTTCAACAGGTTTTTTCTACAAAGCCACCAGAAAGCGTCTGTATGATGGAAACGGTTAACAAATATTTAATAAGTTATTCCAATATATAAGTTAATGCAGCTAAAGTAACTGAAACGTACGTCAATGGATCTGAAAACAAGAACAATATGCTTATATTAATTATCCCCCTTGATGGTTGCATTTACATATAAACATTTGCCAAAGATGAGTTGGTGTAGTGGATTTGAGTATCCCACACACTGCTCGCTTGAACTAAAAGTGCTAAACGTTGACAATTTGGTATATCATCTTTTTTTGTTTCACTTTGCCGCCCTTACACATAAAAAGCGGAAACTTTTTCCTCTCAACAGTTACATGTACATGTAGATTAATTTTCAAATCATTGACTGGAAAACACATAGTTCTGCACACGCTTAAACACAACGACATTATTTTCAAATGACATATAATCATTGCCATACAGTAAATTGTCTACTTAGTATGACACGAGAGGTCATTGAAATACCACTCACGCGAACGGTGGCATCTTTGGTATGTTAGCAAGTAAGGCGACATGGTATTATGTTTCATCAGAAAAGGTCATAGTTCAGATTGCTACAAACAAGTCGTTGTCGACAGGAATGAATTTAATCTAGATGAACACTTCTTTATTGATATTTAAATTGGCTTCAAGTCGATGCATTTCAAATGTTAGGAGCTAGTGAATTCCATTACCTGATAGTGGAGGGTAGAATAGACCATTGACAACACTTGTTATTTTATTGAATGACAGAAATTTCGTTTTTTTTCCTGAATTGGTTCGTTCGAACAGGATTTAGAAGAATTATATTTAAGAGGTAAGAAGGTGTTTTTGGTTATTTTCAATGTCTGTTGGGAGCAGTTGTCCTAGACGATATCACCGTACTCCAGGAAATGTCGTATGAAATAAAAGTACATTCTTTTTAATGCTAGCACGACTTAAAATAGACCATAGTCTTTTTCGGAAAATACCAGTTGCCACACATTGTTGATGACTATTGATTAATGCGATGGCCATTTAGTATCCTCAGACAGAATGAGACCTAAATGCGTGTGGGTATTGACTTGGGCGATTGTAACATCGTCAACTGTTAGGTTTGGTTGATTGACTTTGTTTAATTTTGCATGAGAATAATGCGGATTCGGATCTGGATGGGTTTAACGTGACCAGCCATTTAGAGACAAGGAACACATTCTACAGAGGCCCTCGTTAAGAGTTGAAGCTAGTGTAATTTGGTCATCCACAATTATATAAGGACGATATCGTTTGTGTATACTAAAAGGGGTAAAGGCCCTAGAATAGATCCTTGTTGGACGCCTGTGTTTATTTTTGTCCAAGACAATTATCAAGATACGAAGAAAACCAAGATAGTAATAGCCCTTCAATACCAATAGCAGGAGGTTTACAAAGAAGATTCCTGTGCCAAATTATGTCAAATGAGTTTGGTATATCACAAAAGACAGATCGGACGACCTCCTTTTTCCTCATCTAGCGCAAGACAGAGTCATTATAGATATAAACTAGTTGATTTGTAGTGGAGTCACCTTGGACAAAACCAGACTGGAGACGTTAAAGAACGTTATTAGAACTGATATAATTATAACGTTGTTTTGTGTATGCAATGTTGCATTAGTTTCCTAAGACAACTCAATAGTGATATTTGTTTGAAGTTCGAAGTAATGGATTGGTCCGATCAGTAGAAATGAACGTATACCTTTACCAGAATGCATTGCATGTATTACACTAAGTTTAAATTGATTGTAAAAGCGTTTAGGATGCACTGGAAATGATTGATTTGATCATTGTTAGTATTTTAACCTTGTTTGAAAGTGAAAGTAGAGTTTGCGTCCCATCTCGATTTCGTCCAAAATGACGAATAGCATTTTCGCATGTTGAATTATTTCTTGAATAATACATGAATCCCCCCCCCCCCCCCTCTCTCTTTTAATTGGAAGATTTAAAGCTTAGACGTAACTCTTTTTAATGATATAGTGTTTTATACCTGAGAAACACTTAGAAAATGCGACAATTGAAGGATGAAACTTGTTGATTTGCCAGGAAACAGCGAAGGAATCTATTTTGTGTATTGTGACCTCTGAGTATGTGCGTTCATCTGAATATAGACTCCCTCGAACGTAGATTGCTACTTCGGCACCGAGACGGTTCTTCCTGTCGCAACGGAAAGGGAGATAATAATGTGGTATATACAGATCATCATAGGAGACTTTTGGAGAAAGCACAGTTTCTGTGAAAACAAGAATGTCGCACGGTTGTGCTTAGAAGGATTTTCTCAATTATCCACATTGTTTTCAGAAGTGATACTAAACAGATGTAGTGAATAAAGGCCGTTACATGTATGTAAAAAGGTCGCTCTATATTGAACTTTGTTTTTAAACTTTGAGGCATGTACAGTCCACTTTTGTCAACTCAACAATGATCGACGGAAACCGCTAATTGTTAACCGTTTCTATATTTCCTCAGTGCATCCGGAGGTAACTTGTTTAAGAAATGTCTAACGGCACGCATCTGGTATAAATTGTCTAGTCTATGTAATGGGCCAACGAGAGTTGTTTATATTAACATTGGAATACATTTACATAATTTAGATCGATAAACTGAATACTATTTCCACCATGTTACATGCTTCAATATATTACCCAAATAAATAACAAACAAGCAAGCAAACTGAGTTACACTTGATGTTTAAAATACATCTATAAATAATGCAGCAAACTTAATTGGTTTGAAAGGATTGGAAGTCTTTTCTTACCAGAAATAATGTTTCTATAGGGTTTTGCTTGCCCCGCAAGCTACAAAATTGCGGCACCATTATTTGGAGAGACCTGATACAATAAAGTAGCGGCAGATAATTCCAGACAACATCTAGCAGCCCCAATTATTTCATCATCTAACGAAGAAAACTCTTTTCTTACTTAGTCAAACATCGTTAACATTACAGCGGACCAATACAACATGGTGTTCGGTATAAATACACCAATAGTGTATCAAAATACGAACAGGGTATGACAGTTTGTCCCTCCCTTCTCCCCATGTTTTCATTATATACCGAAGACAACTATTGTCTTACTAAATTACACATCAAATTACTTATGATACAAACGTAACCAAACCGGATTACATGATATAATATATATATTGAAGGGACTGTTGTGTTGATTATTATGCATGATATATTCATGGATTCATAGAACAGTCATTATGCTAGCCATGTTTACATAATTATAGATTAAATCACTTTATCTTGATTTATTATTGGTTGATAAATTGATTTAAAATCGTGTGTTTTTTAAATTATGTTTTCTTTTATCATCATTTATCTACATAATTGCAATGTATAATGTAAATCTGTAGTTTCCACTGGACTGGGTATGTAAACCTAAAGGGTCTCTGCTTCACTGTTTGTCCATGTTTTTGTCCACCATGCTGTTATTATTGTCATACGAGAGAAGCCCCAAGCTGTAATAATTAGGTTTTGGTTATAAGAAGCAAAATGTGTTCCTCCAAACATTTTTGTTTGTTTACAGTCCCGATGAAATATTGTTGAAACCAGATTTGATCACATCAACTATGCCACACATTTCGTCTTACAGACGCCTCTATACCATCAGTGCTTTCAGCGCTATAATTCTTTTTACACAGACATTTTCCATTACAGGTAAAGCACGACTTGGACCAAAGGCTGACATGAAATTATACAACCTCGTGAGAACCCGGTTGGGCATTTTCTGAGAGTATAACATTTTTATAAGAACATACACTTTTCAGTCAACAGCGAGGTGTTCACTGAGTGGAAATGTTCAGAACTATCTTTACTACACCGGTAATGGAGGCATTGAATTGGGTAGAATAGTTGAACACGGCACCGAGGTCATGAAAACATGTGATGATGACCATGAGTTCGAACCAAAACAGCATCGAAAGTCACCAAGCTACCGTTTAACTTGTGACAAAGGTATTATAGGAACATTTCCTGATTGCATACCCAGTAATTTGTTATAAAATAATCTTCATCTTTCTGGTTGTTTAAACATGAAGCTCAAGCCATATATCTTTAAGTATTGTATAAACCTTTTCCCACATACAACAAATCAGCAGCAGACGCATTTAAAACCATCTAGGTTAAATTATGGAAACTCTCTTTAAGGTAAAGATTGATGATTGAAAAGAGTTGAACAAATTGTGAAGAGAAATTTATCATTTTGCCAGAATGTTTTCAAAAATTGTCTTCTCCAGGGTCATCAGACAGCTTCGTTATGTTCGAAAGTGTGTTTAATTATTCAATTTATGGTAATACTTCATTTCGACTAGTCCACTATTCCAATAAGCTTTATCATTTCAAATATTTCAGTGAATGACCTACATCGGCGATTTATTTTAATTTTGTACACGTTTTTCGATTTTTTTACATCAATGGTTTTTTTTTCTCAGGTGAAAATACAAAATGTATATTACTATCATCATCATTTCTTTAAATTCTTAATACATGTATCATCGTTTACCTCCCAAAATAATTCCTGTTAAACTGTTCTTACTTGCGTGCCTTTGATGTCTTTCGTTACAAAGTCACGTGATTAGCACCGGTTTTTGAGTTATTGTTTCTTCAGTTTAATCCGATATAAAACAGTGTGCATAACTTTTGCGCATTTACTATGGATTTTGTCAATTTAACATATGTTGGCACAAAGTAGGTCATACAAATGGCTACATTACCTGTCTTACCTACTCATGCATTGGACAAAATAAATGACATGAAATGAAGGCAAAACAGTAGAACTGCATTAAGGTAGATTGGATGTGGGCGTTGGTGTATTTGATATATCAATTGAAATATTTAGATGAAATACACTGTAACTATGCAGCCGATGATAATACCTGCCTGTACGTCCATGCTAAAGGATCCAAATGTGTTCGGCTTTGCATTATTGTTGTAATACTTCAAAGGTTCATAATGAATGTATAGTGGATCGGAAAGTAAGCACCAAGTCTAAGTTTAAGTACATATGTTTAATATAACTTTAAAATAGGTAAACAAGGTGATGTATTTTCTTCGCGTTGTGATTTCAAAATAACTCTTCCAATGATGTAATTTAAAGTTACAATTATTCACCGGAATCTCGGACAAAGTCCAAAGTTGTTACTATACAAAGAAAATAATAAATTCCAATATAAAGTAATTTGTTTACCTGTAATACTTTAAATTAAATAATGACCCCTCCACCTGACAGCAACAAAAAATCATCTCAGGAAAAATTCGCCGGTTACGCCGTCGATATGTTTAACCGTACTACTCTAAATTGAATAATTAATCCCCCTGTGCAACATAACGAAGCTTTAGGTGACTCTGTAGAAACAACATTTGAAAACATTGTGGCAAAAGGTTAAAGAGCTCATCATGAGCAATTTCACTGTTTTAAACTCTTTTAAATCAACAAACGTTTCCTTATAGAGAGGTTACATACTTTTACCTGGATGGTTTCAAACTCGTCTTCTGCTGATAATAATGATGGTTTCACTCTTATTGATTGTTTGCCGATATATTTTCAAAGTCGTATGGTGCATATATGATGTATGTGGGAGAGTGTAAATAAAAACAAGCACAAAGTACATCAAAACACACACTAACATATTTCCAGAATAGATACTCACTTGGATAACAAGATGTGTTCCCTTTCCACCTTCCTATGCTACACACTATGTCTTTGTCGTCTAAGATTTCATAACCTTTCCCGCATAACTTTGTAAGTTTGGTTCCATCGTTCACTTTTATGTCCGTAACTAGGTCACCGTTAGCCGTATATGTGGTACCATCGTCATCGGGAATGATGCATCTTTCTATAATGATAATAATAATTTTATAATAATGATATGATGATGGTGATAATAGTTATAATATGGTGATGATGATGATGATGATGATGCTGCTCCTGATTATGATGAAGGCTGATCGATTAGGGTAATGATGTTGATAAGCAAAGCACTAAAAGTACTAAAAGTAGAATTCCGATCGTTTAATATGAGATGCAGATGCATATAGAAATATTTATCAATTTTAAACCATGACAGACAAGAAATGATGCATTAGGCCGGAATGAAATGTTTCCAAGATCATAATGTATTGTTGGCCTTGTGAAAATTAATTGACACCAACTCCAAATTTATCATTTAGTTCACATGGTACTTTTATAAACGATTATATTACCCAATAGCTCTACGGAAATCCTGCCATGATCATGCATTACAGTACAGTGTCTTCCTATTGATTGACTGTACTGTACCAACTGATGCATTCACAGTATGTAATATATTAATGTTTACAATAAGGACAGTTAACTGAGAAGTGTAATCTATCAAAACAGTTGTGTTTTACAGTTTAAGCATTTCACTCCCTTCTTCCTGCCGTAGTAAAAAACGATGTGTTCAGAATTTATATCATTAAACAAATTTGAAAAAGGACCACCAAGGGAACCTCTCTTTGAAGATTTGTTGAAATATTCCCAGCTGATTATGATGAAGCTAAACATCCTATTTAACCATTTTATGATGCCGCCTGGTATTTTAATATGTCTTACAACCAATCAATATGGCTTAAAAAAGTATGAAGAGTGTCAGTGAAGCAATAAACTAGCCCTTATGCCTCATATCTAGGCATGCTCTGATCCTCTAACCTATAGAAGTCATCTGCAGTCTATTATATTTTTTATTTCCTATTTACAAAGTCCAACATTTCCAACTTTCGAAATTCGAGAATGGCATTTTAACTGTAAATGTGCAACAGGGCTAGTTATTTCAATACAAAATAATCTGATTCTAAATTATATTTTCCTTTACCTCTGACATTGTATTACAGATGAAATGTAACATACTTCATTTTATACCAACAGTTATGAATAGAAACATCTGATTGAACATAACTTTTCTGATAATTTAGTATGCAGAAGATCAATATTTGTCTTATAAATAGTTACAACAAACATTTAATTTTTAACTAAAGTTCTATATCCTCTTATCTTTAGTGCGCGTTATATGTGATCCTGATATGCCAAATAAATCTTTTAAAGACATGATTTCTATGGGACTTCAAAAAGGACATGTATTTTGCATCGAGTTGTACTCCTTTTACTCATATTTTAACTATTGTTGACGATGAAATGAGAAGTTAATTTTCACAATGTTTTGAAGTTCATTACACTTTCTGTACATAGAAACATTCCATGATGAAATAAAGTGCTACAGGGTGGGGTTATCTTTCTAATCACTTGAAAATAAGGCTCAGGGTGATCCATTTCCATTACTTCTCCGTGTCTGTCCGTCTCCTTTTGAAGAACATTCACAACTTCGTAGGAAATGATAATGTAATCTGTGATTGTGTTTACTTGGCTCGAATGCTTTACTAGCTAATCAACTTCACTTATCTTAGTACAACATGTATTAATTAAAAAGAGTTGAAACTATTGCATCAGAAGAAATTGCTCATTACGAGACTTTTCTCATTTTGCCACAATTTTTTTAATAAGACTTATACTGCGAATATGATAATATGCGTTCGTATATGGAATAAGCGAGTGAATATAGACTGTTTCGTTCCACCGCGCAACATGTTTTTGCTGCAATTCGCAGTAATTTTTGTACTAGGTCAAAGGGAAGTAAATCGGATCGGCTTGCCGGGAAGACAATTTTGTCCAGGGGATTTCAGATGAATATGTCAGACTGAAATTGTCACCCATTGGACAATTGTGATTTTGCTGAAAGTTGAATTCTTTTTTTGAAAACTATATTATCCTTTGAGTGATTTGTAACCAAACCCTGGTCTGCTTTTGACTGTATTGACACCTTCAGAGTATTTTTTAGAACATCCTGTATTGTCTGAAATTTAGAGTGAAATTCAGTGCGGGATAAGGGTGACCTAGCATTTGACGTCATAGCTAAAAAAATGGTAGCATGAGCCCTGAGTTTCTGGTGCTGTAATGGTAGATATAAGAATGGACTTTGATTTAATACAGGTTTGTGGCTTCATTGAGATGTTGGGAAAGACCCATAACCCATAACGCTGCAATGGTCGCCTATGTAAAATGAATTGCTTCCCTTTGACCTAAACAGGCCTTCATTTTTAGTAGGTTTTCACCCCTTTTTGCTTATTTTAGTCCGTTGTACTCATACTAAACAGACGAAATTTTCAGACAAGCTAATTTAATCTGTCAGCAATAAAATGCTGGGAAAATGACAGAAACCAACCCCCAGAAAGTTCCAAGAGGCTCAGATTAAGTAAGTAGGGGTTAGATCAATGTTATTGTTTTTGTTGTTCTCTGTCAGGCTTGGGTTAGAATGCTATAATGATAACCTGGGACTTTTGGGATGTCAACCCAGCCACATATTCAACAACATGTTTGCCAGGTACATAACCTTTCTCTCACAAACCTTCAATATCTTGCACCTCCGGCAGATCACCTGTCAGAACATTTTGGGAAAAGGGGCTAAATTCCTTTTAATGAGCAATATTTTCTTGTTCGCATTGTTTTATTTTTTACTAAAACCCGGGTTTTTGTCTATTTTGAACATCGCCTTGATCAGACGTGATGAAAACACATGCACATAAATCTTTAAACAACTTCAGTCTATCATATAGAGTGCTGTAAATCCCTAAAAGCTTCAGATTTGTATGTAGACACAAATACTTTAAGAGTTACCTCCCTTTCATTTGTATTGAAACCGATAAAATGGCATGTTTTTCATCTAATTGTAGCATTATGATGTCACATTGAACTATTTTCAAGTGGAAATGCCTCACATTTTTTTCTTGGAGCATAACGATCATTGTTTTTGAACTTCTGTGGCAGGAAAAAGGGGGCTTTCGGACATCCGCGACAAATCTGGATCCACAGATGTTTTTTTTAGATCGAAATCTGTACCCTTCAAATCCTCGGTACAATTTCAATGACTGCACATTATTGGGTGCTCTGTCAGGCAATAGAAATGCACTAGTTCCACACAATTTTCACCTATGCAAAGACCCCTTTTCTCATGTCGTTGCAGAAAAACCAACCAGAATTAAGTGTTTTAGGCCTAATTTTGCTAAGAAAAAGGGTTTTGTTCCCATATTTCTGTGTTTCAAATGCTTTAATTAATCCTAGAGGCTTTTTAACTATTTACTGAGTCATTGATGGAAAAGAAGCCACCTATGCTTTCATAGTTCTTACAGCAAAGCACTCTTATATTGTCACATTCATGTAATTTTGACTCTGCACCCTTTACTTTCTTTGTCATAGAATAGACAACATAAAGGTGTTGAGTACTGTATATCTGGGCTATTACAGTGTTATTTAGTACCATGAAATAGTTCAACTTCTTTGTGAATCAAAATAATTCCAAAACAGCATTTTAAGTGAGAAATATCATCTAAATATTGTTTTTTCAAGCGAAAAATGGGAGATCATGTCTTTAAAAGGTAATTAAAATTAGATAGATTTAAATTTTATATAAAATATACACATTGACATGTTGAACAAACTCATTCAAAGAGAAAGCCATCATAAAATACATTTCAGCATGATAAAACAAGACACAAATTAAACGCTGAAAACATTCGATCATATATAAAGAATGCTATCAATATGTCAGAAAAGAACACAGTACAGTGTAAAGGGTAATTGCTATATTTTGCTAACCATTGAACAAAATCAACCGAAAACTTTGAACACTTATCCGCATTTATCATTCGTATACTAAAATGGTTTTGTTATGCGGTTGGTCGAAAAAACACGTTCACGTTAGGTCAAAGGGAAGTAAATCGGATCGGCTTGCTGGGAAGACAATTTTGTCCAGGGGATTTCAGATGAATATGTAAGACTGAAATTGTCACCCATTGGACAATAATGATTTTGCTGAAAGTTGAATTCTTTTTTTGAAAACTATATTATCCTGTGAGTGATTTGTAACCAAACCCTGGTCTGCTTTTGACTGTATTGACACCTTCAGAGTATTTTTTAGAACATCCTGTATTGTCTGAAATTTAGAGTGAAATTCAGTGCGGGATAAGGGTGACCTAGCTTTTGACGTCATAGCTAAAAAAATGGTAGCATGAGCCCTGAGTTTCTGGTGCTGTAATGGTAGATATAAGAATGGACCTTGATTTAATACAGGTTTGTGGCTTCATTGAGATGTTGGGAAAGACCCATAACCCATAACGCTACAATGGTCGCCTATGTAAAATGAATTGCTTCCCTTTGACCTAGTCAAGTACATTATTATGTCAAACATCATGATGTGTGATATATAAGAACCGTCCACTTTTATTATCAAACCAGAAAACAAATACTGTATGAACTGCATTTGCTATCAGTTTCTATGTTTAATTAAACTAAAATTGATTGTCTTACCTGACTTTTAATTTGTCTCTTTTTTCTTTAGGTCAATATTTTTTTATTCTGGAATGAGTGCTGATTGAAAAACGATTTGTTGAATTTAATTTTACCCCTTGTACATATTTTCCAAAAAACGTTTTTGCAGTCAGAGTTGGTCGGAAGTGAAAATCGGATGTCTTCTCTGTCCATAGTTAAGGTTTTGGACGTAAAAGCGCCCGATTGGTCCTTGACAAAGGTCTTCCAAAATTAATGGGAAAGCGATATCTTTTCCACTAGCAAGTCGGGCTTGTTTCTTCGAATTGTTGACAATTCCAAAAGAAAATCAACTAGTTATTTGCCGTCAGACTAGTGCTAATTTCGACCACTGGTTTCTGGTGTCACATCAAGGTTTCCGTAGAAAAAATATATACTGAGCAATTTCTTCTTTTGCATCAATAATTCCTAAAGTCGTCTGCTGCAAAGGCTCGCAAAGGGTCGGTTTGTGGGTAAGGGTTGATATCTCAGGTTAAATTTTTTTAAATTTCAGAATAAAACAGAAAACATTTTGGCATGATGAATTTCTTTACTAAAGTGAAAAGGGTTACAATTTACAAAGGGTAGTTGCAGTGTTTACACATTTGTATATATAATTGTTTAGCGATATCGCAATAATGTAGTACACTTTATTATGATAGATACACATTCAGAGACTAGTAATTTTATTTGGTTACCTAGAACAAGTGGAATTTATTTTACTTATTTGACTTTGCTAAATGTTTGCATTCGTAATTCATTCTATATTTTGTTTGCACTATTTGTGTGATGCGAGTAATTTACATCACATGCCTGAAAAATGGCTATAGATATAGCATCCTTGCTGTCGCAAGTCTTCTAAAAATGATGATGAAAATAATAATGATAATAAATGATAAAAAAAATAATAGTAATAAAAATGATAATAATAATGATAATTAAAGAAATTGTTTTTGAGTTTATAAACAGAAGTATTGAACTTAATTTTGAGTTCGCCACGAGAGTTTGACTTCACACTACAAATGCATATGGTAAAATCATCATTGCAATTTAACAATAACGGTCATCTATTTGCTTATAAAGCAAAATCGTGAACTCTCAGAAAACAACCCAGAGATTGTTAAACCGTTTTAAAGCTGATTTTTTTAAAACAGACTTGTCCACCTTAATATTTAGAAGAGTCCATAGTCACTTCTAGAAATATATCAATATGTTAAGTTGAGTAGCCAACACGATATAGCAAGGTCAAATAGCGCGGAAAGCTGGGTTCTATGCTTGTTTCACAGACTTAACATATTAAAGGGCTGATACGTACTCATAAATTAACGCGTAAGTGCAGAAAAATCATATAACGATTAAATACAGTCAACATCTCAAAACCTATTTTAATATGTCAGGAAAGAAGCTTTCGTTTAAACTGGTTTAACGTTGGCAATACGTGTATACATGTTATTGTAGTTTACACAACATACCACTTTTAAACAACATCTGGGGAAAATATGTAAAACACCTTTAGAAATAAAAGTGTTATCATAGGAAAGAACTGACAACAATGTGGCTAAGGAAGAAATTGCTCAATGTTTTCAAAAGTTCCACGCTGCGGAGGCGTCAGAACGCATCTACACGAGGGAAAAGGTTAACTGGTTTCAAGAACAATTGAATCTTATCAAGTGTTTATGTTTACACAGATATACAGTCGTATTGTGGGTATGGGTTATATAAGACAATATTTGTTAATAATCACTCACTATTTGAGCATACTGGAAACGTTGGAAAATTCCAAACACCAAAAGTACATGTGGATGAAAATGGAATATCCAGATATTGATTATTTTCATTGAAATATAATTCCTTGCTCGTCGGACAAGTTACTCTTATCTGAAAATAAAGATGGAAAAATTATTTTCAAGGGCCTAAAATAGAACGTGTTTTTTTCTAAATTTCCTGTTATTGCTCATTCAAATCTACAGACATGGAATGTGATTTACATCATTTAACTTCTATATTAGTGTAAACGTATTCATCTAACATTGACTTTGAAGCAAATTCATACGACGCAATAACTCGTCTTTCACCGGATTGTTTTTTGTTTACATCCAGCGTGTGTGTGTGGGGATGTCTTAAATGTTGATACGGCTGTCATGGGCATCTAACCCGGGACTTTTGGCTCATGAGGCATGCGATAGATTTTATACACATCTGAATGAATTATGCAGTCATTGAACTGATTCGTATACAAGGGCGGTTTCCCAGGGACGGGGCTCATTTACAGTGTTTGTCTTTAAGCTCACCGAGGATCGATCCCGTATCTGCAGATCAAGTAAGTTTTAACCACTAAACCATTGAAACGGCGATATTAACCTTTTACCACTTGCAGTCCCATGTTGACGCATCTACTGCAGACGACTCTTGAAGACAATTCGAGCAATTGCTTCTTTTGTGGCAGAGTTTTGAACTCTAGTTGGTTATTATATTTTCATAAATAGATGTTTTCTATATTTTTGCCTATATGCTTTACAAGTCGTCTGCTAAGCCTTTATGTGGGAAAATGTTAAGGTTCGGTTCAGTAGGCCGTATAATATGTATAGTATATGAACCGAACAACGAGAAAACCAACATTGTGGAATCTGCGCAAAGTATCGACCCGAATCAGCAAAAGTATGCCGCGCAGGATAACCCGGACAGACACTTTTCGCCGCCTGTGGATTTTTTTATTCAGGAGTCATTACTTGATACCTCTATTCCCCTGAGACGGAATGTGTCGGCCCGGATTAGCCTTCGCCGACTGTTCAGGTGATCTGGGTCGATATATTACATTCATAATGTTTTTTTTTTCGTGGAACGGCTCATATATGCTTTCTTGCAATTGGAGGTTATGAAATGGAAAGAGAAAGATACCCCAAACCTTGCGTTGTAACAAAGAAGTAAGTTAACCATTTCCCACGGGCAGGTGTTTTTTCATGCTTCAATATTGCTGACAATGTTTTCTGCTTTTTCTAAAACTGTACTTTCATTTAAGAGATTTCACATATTCCCCAACCCTTCTTTTTCAAAAGTCGGTTGTTGAAAATAATTTGAAGATTTGTTCTAGTAGGCAAAAGGTCTATTGACTGGTATTAAACTAAAATTCAGGCGAAAATGTTACGCGCTATCAAGTCAAAATGATAAACCACCATGTTATTAAAATGTATATCTTACCGTTGCTACATTGTTGACCAAGTCCGCGGATTTATAACGCTTATTGCCGCCCATCGCTTGTTTTCCTTTTGGAATTTCACAACGTTCTATTCAATTAACGAATATGAATTATATTCATAGTTACAGACGAAACGCTTCATTACGTTATCCTTTTCCCAATTGCAGACGTATTCGGACGCATCTGCAGTAGACGGTTTTTTAAAACATCGTGACAAAAGATGAAAATGTGCATGGTGAGCAGTTTATCCTTTTGTCACAGTCTTTTCAACTCCTTTCAATAATAATATATTTCAATAGAGAGACTATCCATATTTTACCAAGATGAATTCATGCAATGTGTAACATGATAATTGGTATTAAGATAATTTTAAATAACAGGCACTCTGCGAAAATCAATTGCTAGGTATATGTGGGCAGTAATCAATACAAGATGAAGATCAAAATTTTAAAATGTTGAAACTTCTGCAAATATTGCTAAAAGAGACAACAAAGTAAGAAATAAATAATTCAAAAAAGATTGGGCAGTTAATGTTGAAAAACAGTCAATTGAAAGTCATGAAAATGTACAAATGTTGGTATGTCTACCTAGTAGAAATGAAGCATACACGATCTACACTTAGATAAATATTGTACTCGAAAGTGAAATTATTACTCTAATTTTTCGCCAGAATTATGATTCTAATATTTCAAGACAACTTTTAAACAGTTTAAAAACTTTGACTATACTATCTGTAATCTGGAGTTCAGCACCTTTCAGGTAAGTATTACTCCGGCTTCCGGCTGCCGCAAGCAATGACCGAGACAGCGTAGTAGACAGTGCGCTACTATAATTAGTATCAACGAGGTTATTGCTGCCAATTAAAAGTCAATTAAAGTGTTGATGTAAAGATCCATCCCAGATGTTGTCTACCTATTGGTTGTGCATCGCTGGTGAAATGATTCAAAACTGCGTGCATGGTGATAACTCAATACTTATGATTTGGACACCAAACGGTAAACTCCGTTTTTGAACTTCGACCTGAACGAATGAACTTGACTTAGTTACTTGCTGTTTGAATGTATTATTTCGTTTGTACTTTTTTCAAAGTTGGACTCTGTATAGGAGTCCTAGAGTCCGGTGAATTATTGTACCTTTAAATTACATCATTGCACAAGTTATTTTGAAATCACAACGCGAAGAAAATACATCACCTTGTTTACCTGCTTAAACAGATATCTTAAACATATATACTTGAACTTAAACTTGGTACTTTCTTTCCGATCCGCTTTACGATCCTTATGAACCTTTGAAATATTACAAAAATCCTGTTATGCCGAACCCATTTGGATCCTTTAGCATTGACTTGCAGGCATGCATTGTCCTTTTCCAATGTATGAGTAGGTAAGACAGGGAAGGCAGCCATTTTAAGGACATACTTGTTGTCAACATACGTAAAATTGATCAGATTTAGTAGCCCCTATCAATAGTAAATGCGCAAAAGTAATGCACACTGTTTTATTCTTTTTTCAATTCAATTTCAATTGAATTCTTTAATTAAGTATTTTGGCCTCCGGACTACATACAAACACTAAAGTAAATACATGTATAAGCATAAATCAATAATTATATACAGGAAATAACATTCAAAATGGATACATTTGTTAATGTTTTACATATTTGCATCGATTTAACGTCTTTTTTATTACTTTTCTTAAATGTATTTTCTTAGTTTAAGTAAGAAAGTTGCCAATATTTGTATTGTTCGTATTTCAGAGAATATTACATTGAAAATATCTATGTTTCTAGTGATTAGCCAATATTATTTTAAAAAGAAGAATCTCAGATTTTCATATAAAGGATTAAACTGAAGAAATAGTAACTCAAAAACTTTTAATCAAACTAACATAGAGGGCATGTATTGACCTAATTCATTAATGTCTCCAAAAATGATTTATATTGGATAAAACTGAAGAAAATAAAAACTCTAATGTTTTAATCAAAGTACCATTAACAGGACATATATGATTATAAATGATATAACCTCCGGCCTGAGAAGCGAAAACAGGTTTGGCCTGTTAATAAAATATATTTGGCCTGTTAGTTAAAACATGTTTGACCTGTAAAAAAAAAACCCGTTTGGCCTGTTAATAAAAACACGTTTTGCCTGTTAATAAAACTACGTTTGACCTATTAATAAAAACAAGTGAAAATAGTGCTTTCCTTATACAGGTCGACGCTGTTCAGGCTCCGTGTGTATTTTCATTCATAATTTAAATATTTGTTCTCATTTCATTTTTTTAATTTTTAATTTAAATTTGAAAAAGAAAAAACTAAAAAGAAAAAAGAAAGGGATTGTGCTCTTGAGAAAATAATATGTATACGAAATAAGGGGCCGTGACTTATGCTAATCACGTGACTGTGTAACGAAAGTCATCGAAGGAACATAAATAAGAACATTTTAATTAGAATTATATTGGGAGGTAAACTATAAGAATTTTAACATTTCACTTTATGACCAAAATAAATTATATATTTATCTATTTGAACCGCATTGATAATAAAACTGATCATGATAATAATATACATTTTGTATTTTCACTTGAGCCAACAACACCCAAATGATGTCTAAAATAGAAGAAAGTGTGCAAAATATGAAAATATCGCCGATGTCGGTCAGTCACTGAAAGAGGACACTGTATCATGAGCAGTACAAGTATTTGAAATAATAAAGCTTATTGGACAGTGTAAAATAAGTAGTACAAGTATTTGAAATAATAAAGCTTATTGGACAGTGTAAAATAAGTAGTACAAGTATTTGAAATAATATAACTTATTGGACAGTGTAAAATAAGTAGTACAAGTATTTGAAATAATATAGCTTATTGGACAGTGTAAAATAAGCAGTACAAGTATTTGAAATAATAAAGCTTATTGGACAGTGTAAAGTAAGTAGTACAAGTATTTGAAATAATATAGCTTATTGGACAGTGTAAAATAAGTAGTACAAGTATTTGAAATAATAAAGCTTATTGGACAGTGTAAAGTAAGTAGTACAAGTATTTGAAATAATATAGCTTATTGGACAGTGTAAAATAAGTAGTACAAGTATTTGAAATAATAAAGCTTATTGGACAGTGTAAAATAAGTAGTACAAGTATTTGAAATAATATAGCTTATTGGACAGTGTAACATAAGCAGTACAAGTATTTGAAATAATAAAGCTTATTGGACAGTGTAAAGTAAGTAGTACAAGTATTTGAAATAATATAGCTTATTGGACAGTGTAAAATATGTAGTACAAGTATTTGAAATAATAAAGCTCATTGGACTAGTGGACTAGTCTATGAAGAGACATATTACCATAAATTGAATAATTAAACCCCCATTTCAACATAAAGAAGCTTCCTGGTGAACCTGCAGCAGACATTGTGGCAACAGGATAACTTTCTCACCATGAGCATTTTTTCCCTTTGCACAATATGTTCAAGTTTGTTTTATCATCAGATTTTCCCTTAAAGAGAGTTTCCATAATTTAACTCAGATGGTTTCAATGTCGTCTTCTGCTGATGTGTTGTATATGGGATAGGGCTCATATGATAATTAAAATTAGATGGCTTGAGTTTTATGTTGAAACATCCAAAATGATAAAGATTATTATATAACAACTTACTGGGTATGCAATCAGGAAATGTTCCTATAACACCTTTGTCACAAGTTAAACGGTAGCTTGGTAACTTTCTAGCCCATATTGGTTCGAATTCATAGTCACCATTACATGTTTTCGTGACGTCAGTGCCGTGTTCAACTCTTCTACCCAATTCGATGCCTCCATTACCGGTGTAAGAAAAAAGGTTCCGAACATTTCCTTTCAGTGAACACCTCGCTGTTGACAGAAAACTGTATGTTCTTATAAAAAATGTTATATTTTTCCTATTTGTGCAAGAGTGACGGACAGATAGAAAAAACGAGGAAAATGGACAATCTGAGAGCCGGAAGATGGAGAAGTTATCTATATGTGTCTTCCAGCTATACAGACAGACGGCACATACATTATTGATTATTGCAAGCAGCAGACAGGTTCCGATGTTTCAAAAAGAAGGAATTTTCATTTTCACCAAATCTTCCATTTCCCACAATATTTTCCAAAATAATATTTTACAGTAGCTAGCATGGAATGGGTTTAATTTATACCGTTTACCGACGATTTGACTCATGCGAAGCATGCAATTGTTCAATTACTCAATATTTTCGAATTCGTTTGTTACAGAATCTATCGCAGAAAGTGTTTAACCATTTCCCTGAGCGACGCTTTTTAAAGCAACTACAACAGACAACATTTGAAAACATCGTGACATAAGGAGAAATTGCTTAGCCTGAGCAATTACTCCTTTAACCACAATGGTTTTTAATAATTATACTTCCGGTCATATATTGTTCCCTAGATGTATTCAAAGACGTCTGAGGTAGACTTGTTGAAGACACATCATGATCAGTAGATTACATACATTACTTAGATTTAGGTCAAACAAAGTTAGAGTGTGTCGGCTAACACTAGTTATAAATATTTGGACTCAATAAAGAAAGCAAATTGATTTTATGTTATTCGGTCTAACCAATAAAATCAGTGGGAAGCAGATCGCAACCAGTCAAAAAACTGGACATTTGCGAAAGTATATACATGTTGAATTATGTTGCGGTAGTAAGTTCACTTTTCGAAAAGCGTTCTAGGAATTGGAACGGGGCGTAAAGCCCATTTCCAAAAAATTGCATCTTGGGGTCTTGTCTATCTGGACACAGTAAAAGTCACGCGAGCCTTTGTATACTCTACAGTGTCCTCACTGTGCGCCTATATGATAAACAAATCTAAACTTATATTATAACAAAAATAACTAGAAATATTTACCCGCTGAGTGTTTGACAATGTCCCGTTATCTGATAGATTCTTACTAGAAATGTTGACATATTTGTTGGTCGCCTATGTCATGTTATCTTAAACTAGAAATGTTGACGTACTAGGAGTTTGCTGAAGTAATGTTTATTGATAACCTACTCGAAATGTTGACATACTAGTTGTTCGCTAACGTCACGTTTACTGATACCTAAATATAACTATTGACCCACTAGTTGTTCGCTAGAGTCACGTAACTCATAACTTACTAAAAATATTGACCTACTAATTGATCGCTAAAGTCATGTTTACTGATACCTAAATAGAACTGTTGACTCACTAGTTGTTCGCTAAAGTCACGTTTACTGATACCTAAATAGAACTGTTGACCCACTGGTTGTTCGCTACAGTCATGTAACTCATAACTTACGCAAATGTTGACCCACTAGTTGTTCGCTAAAGTCAAATTTATTGATACCTTACTATAACTGTTAACACAATAGTTGTTCGCCAATGTCCCAGTAACTGTTACTCTACTAACATTGTTGAATGACTAGTTCTTCGCATACTCACGTGTACTGATAGCTTACTAGAAATGTTGACCCACTGTTTATTCGCCATTGTCACGATAAATGATACCTTACTAGAAATGTTGACCCACTATTTATTCGCCATTGTCACGTTAACTGATACCTAACTAGAAACGTTGAACCACTAGTTGTTCGCTATTGGCACGTTAAATGATACCTTACTGAAACTCTTGATCCACTAGTTGTTCCCCAATGTCACGTTAACTGATACCCTACTATAAATGTTGATTAGTTGTTTGCCATTGTAATCTTAAGTGCTAACTTACTAGAAATGTTGACCCACTAGTTGTTGGCAATGGCCACGTTAAGTGTTGACCCACTAGTTGTTCGCTAAGGGTAAGTATTATAGTACCAGTACTGGTGTGACTAAAATACTTTGGAAAACAACATAATGTCAAGATCGGTTATTCACAACACTTTTGAAATGTGTATAAAATATTGCGGCAGTTATTGAGAATACTACTGTTGAAGAAGATATAAAGGGTAAAGCAGTTATTCAGAAACAGTTTAGAAGAAAGGATAACCGCCCGAACAATTTTAGATTTGGACAACGGTTTGAGTAACTGTTTGAAACAATTCATTTTAAGAAGGCAAAACTGACGGAGCAGTTATTCAAAAAATCTTTTGAAAACAGCATACCGGCCTGAACAGTTATTTCAGAAAAATACTTTCGAATAATGCATAAGGGCCCGATTAGTTTTTCAAAACAGTAATGAAAAAGGCGTAAAGGCCCGATTAGAAATTCAATCAAGATAGGGTATATGGATATTTTACACAGCCATTCTTAACATCCGGGTTCTTGGCCAGGTTTCCATTTATTATCCGTATGATGAGGGAACAACAGTTCAACATACGGACGTATTTTGACACATGTGCAACAGATGACTTTAAGTAGTTTCATTTTAATCCAAAATGCTCAAACTCTTTTCAATAATTATACCTTTCCAGAGTAATTTTTTCCATATATGTTTTCTAAGTCGTCTGCCACATATCTTTTTTTTGTGGGAAAGGGTTAATTATCGTTCTTAAGCGCTTTGTTTGTCTCCATAGTAGTGTCGTTTACACTGTATTTGACATTAGTTTCTCGGTGAAATCAACGAGAGCAATTGGCTTCACCACACAAAGAGTAGAGCTGCAGTATCTCAGTCGGTAACGATGACTTAATTGGCGGCCTTAATATTCAGTCAAACCACGCAACGGTGAGTATTTTTTATACAACATATTACAATGATAATAAAAATAAACGTATCTCTTCAAAATGATATAATCACTTGTACAAAGGTTACGCGCGCATACAATATGACAGAGTGTGAATCGAAATGACAACAACAACAAAAATAACTTACGTTCGCAAGTAAATCCAGTGATTTCCCATTTGCCTTTACTATCACAAAATGTGACGCCATTGAAACCAACCGGAAACAGTGTAGAGTCGGGGTTACATCTTCAAATATAGCACGAATGAAAAGGGTCATGTGAGTGAATTCAGTTGCGTAATCGGTATGTCCCTAGACCTCTATGCACTAAGAAACATACCAACAACATGAGCGACTCTGTGATGTGTATTGATGTTGATATTTATGTTTATCCGTTGGGACAGTGAAATGAGTCACTGTGTGAATATCATGTTTCTTAACCACTATCCATCGTGAATTACTTTAAGGGAAGCACGGAACCGATTTTCTTTTTGCATGTGTAAACCGTGAAGACTTAGCGGTTATGGTTGAGTGTCCCTTGACCGGACATATTTATTAGCCTTGAACTGGTTGGTTTACCATGGAATGACGAGTACGTGAACTGTCGCAGTTATATAAGGAACCTCAATGAAAACAAACAACCGATGTAATCTTACGGGAAATGAAATACTCTTGGTACTATATATAGGAATTTTAATATTTAAGAGTCTGTATCGTGATGTTGACGTCGTTAGTTGCTTTTGTAAACTTTGACTATACTATCTATACTCTGGAGTTCAGCACATTTAACTCTGATTTAACCTCGAAAATCGTAAAATTACAGACTCTTCTTCTGGTAAAATACTTTTATCTGATGAAAATATTCCTCTATTTCTACTCAAATAATCAATGTGCCTATATAGTCATGCGGTGTCTGCTTAAATATCCATTTCATTTCTGCTTAAATACTTACTCAACTTCGACTGCGTGTGCAATATGATGATCCGCCTTGCCGTCAGGATAGAAGATTTTTCCGTTGTTGAACGGCGGGAAGTCGGGACATTTTGGTGCTGAAAAGAGATTATTAATTATCGTTATTATGGCCCTCTTTGATTTGTATATTAATAAGTCAAATGTTTCGCGACAGACATACATACATACCGACAAACAGACAGACTGACAGAAAGACAGAGACAGACACATACGCAGACAGACATACACACAGACAGAAATATAGACATAAAATAACTGTTACGTTTATTTCATATCCGAATAACAATTAGAGGTGGACTAAAGACAGAATAAACAATTATCTGTTAAATTAATCTACTGTTTGAAAGAGTACAATACAATATAAATATTGTATTTCGATGTTAATTATGTACATTATACATAATTATATCGTGATCAGAAGGCAACAAAATGCGTAATAATGAAAACAATATTGGAAAGAAATAATTAATAATAACAGAATCAGAAAAAGAAAGAAACGTATAGGGACAGAAAGAAATAATAGAAGATAGAAGTATGTTTTATAATTCATGTATTCTTTCATATACGTGTACCAGTGATGTATCAGTATATAAACCATTTTTATTTCAAAGCATGAAATAATCTTCAGTAATTACGTTCGCATGTGGGCGGGTTCTTTGGACTCCATTCCCTGTTTGCTGTACACACTAACGTACTCGACCCTTTAAGTGTATAGCCATGGTCACATTCAAACAAAACTGTATCCCCCACAGAGTAGTAGGTGCTCAGTCGCTTTCCGTGTTCCGGATGTCGTGGATAAGGGCACTCATTACCTGTAATTAAAAAACCAAACGCATTTATTAGATGCATAGCAAGCTTGAACAAATCAGATTTACATATGTAAATTAGTGCAGAATAAGAAATGAATATCCTTATTTTAAAGTCTAACATCCGTATAGTCTTATATATATCTACACTAATTGCTAATCATCATAGATGTTGTGTATTTTGGAGTTAATCCTTTCCCAAAAACTTTAGAATCAGGAGATATTTGTTTACAATTTACCGTGTATAGAACTATTTTAACGCTCTGCAGCAGACGACTTTTGAAACATGTGTGAAATCAATAATGTGACTATTTCACACCAAATTAAATAAAAACACTGGCGTGCTTATGTTTGATGTCCGTAAGAGAAAATAAAAGATATATATAAATGTATTAATTAATTAATCAATTAAACATATATATTTCTGTTTTAAATGATTCATCTATTCTATTGATATTTTTCAATTTAATCTTCATAAAGAAACGCGATCAAACATTTCATTGATACACATTTATGTTTGACCCCTATGTAGCAGACGATGCTTTGTACACATTATTTGAGAGGTTCTCTATGAAAACCTACCTACGCGTAATTAATACGCATTTTCAAAATACCTACATGTTCTTGGAGAACCACTGAACACTAGACTGTGCAAATTGTGTAAATGCCAGGAAATAGAAAGTGAAGAACATTTTATATTGAGGTGTACATTATATGACAGAATAAGAGACGATATTTACAGTGATATATTTATTAACCAATTCCTATTAATGTCTCACCAAGAGCAATTTATTGAGCTTATCCAAAAGTATCCTAGGAAGACAGCCAAATTTGTAGTTAATGCGTATATGCTAAGACGGAGTATATTGTTTAACTAAATGAGAATGTTATCACAAGTAGATATCTTTCGATGCTTTTGAAATCATTTTGGTGAATGGATAATCTATATCCACTTTTCCCCACAATTATTTCTAAGGTTTTGATTATATGAAACAGAATTATTACTCTTCTCTATTAGAACATTTGATTATTTATTATTAAATGATTTCTACATTTGTTTATACGACCGAATAAATTGACTAATTGCACGTCCGATCACACTTTTTTGTATATATATATCTTGTATATTTGTATGATATTATGAAATATACATGTTTTGGGTGTTAATAATTGTTAAAGAATAAATGTAAACTATAAATGCTTTGTAACACATGTCACAATAATAAACAATTTTACTTACTTACTTACTTACTTACTGTTCATGCATGCTAAGGTTTCAAATGGACATTTGATTAACGGAAGTTACTTGAAACTTTCTATTACTTATTAGAGAACATTGCTGAACCAGATCAAACTACGCGGATACTCAGGCTAGATGTTCTAACATTTACCGCATTTACGAAACCTTTCTTATGTTAGCTATTTTCCGACAGACAGACAGACAGAAAAACTGATAGACAGACAGACAAACAAGCATACAGACAGACAAACCGACAGACAGACAGACCGACCGACCGACCGACAGACAGACAGACATACAGACAAGTATGTGCGTATTTGACATTGAACCTTATTTCGATAAATAGATAAGAGCTATAAACGTTTGTAAATAAGTTGTTCACCTTCCGAAATCTCGAGCAAATGGAAAACTGAAAAAGAAAAGGTAAATAATTAGAAAAACCACGGCGCAACTTTCAAAGCATTCGGCAAGAAATGTGGAAACTTCCTATAAATAAAAAACAATCAATGAATAAAAAGTGAAAATGTTGTGGCTAAAGGTGAATTTACTCATGATGCCAGAACATTTTCAAAATTCTTCTCTTGTCAGAAAGCGTCTATATGCGAACAATGACAGAGTGAATTATCTCGCGGAACAGCTCAATTAAAAATGGAACTATATTAATTATGCTATGAGCCATGATACAGATGTAGGACCTTCGAACCGTAGAGACCTATGTATGTCCTGATCAGTCTGCATATATGAACATTATAATTAAGACATGCTCTGTTCACTAAAAGCCTCTCCCATGGTTTTTAACATTTGTGCAAACAATGGATCAAGTAAGTTATATTGGTACACAGATTGATTTAAATGTTAGTCATTGAAAATGTCAGAAGACACTTTTAAGTGTGTCAACGTTATATTTGTTTAGCTGCTGTCTGAAATATTACAGTTTTACTTCATTTACAACCATTGACATGTTTTACGAAAGTGCCATGTGGAACAAATATACATGGTAAATAAATGTTGTTGTAAAATGCTTTCAATATCGTATGATATATACTGCTTTTAGTAGTACAGAACGGCACCCTAGACGAAAGTGTTTTCTATATAATTAATAGGAATCCGCCATTTTGTTTTGAGGAGTCAATTTTTCTCCTATATATTCCTATAGAATTAATAGGAACCCGTCAACTTGTTTTTGAGGATGCAATTTTTTACTTTTGATGATTCAATTATTCTCCTATTATATTTATTAGGTTTACGCCATAGTGTTTAGCTGAGTTAATTTTGCTGCTTTGTATGCATATGTATTAAACAAGAAGTCGCCCTTTTTCTTTGCTATATGTTCCTACGCATTTAACAAGAACCCACCGTTTTATTTTTGTGGAGTCTATTTGTTTACAATATGTTCCTATGTATGTAATAGAAACCCGCCCTTTATTTTGTTTGAGGAGTCAATTTTGTCCATGTGCATGTACATGAGGACTCCGAGATCTCTATCTTTTTGGAACTATAGGTGCTCAACTTTCGAGAGCTCGTTTTGTGGGTGTGTTTGGTGGGTCCGAGACACGCACCTAGATCATTTTGTGGGTCCTTTTCACTAGACAGAGATACCTACTAGAACATAACTTTATCATTTAGAGATGTGGAGGTGCAGTTCACAATACTAAATAGGCACATCGCTCTCGATCTAACAACATCTCCATACGTCCAGATGACACATATAATAGGATGTTGATCTCCGGGTATTCCCAGGAGCGGAACTTAATTCGTAACCATACTGCTTTGCTATTAGAGTACTACAGTTTCATTATGAACACGTACACGTTGATATTCAATAAGTTGTTTAGATGGTAAAGCGCATCCAAGTCCAAAGTACAAATATGGATGACTCGTATGAATAGGCGGCGTTGATCTATTACATTCTATACTAAGACATTCCTACTTATCATTTGTGTTATAGATATGATGCATTATTACGTATACATCTTGTAAAGCAATACAAATCAATTGATTTATATATATATATATATATTACTTTCGGTGTTTTGATTTGTAATTGGGGAGTAGTGTCATAAGCGAGTTGTTAGGTGGCACGCATGTGGTATACCGAGCTGACTTGAACAGTCTAGTGATGATAGCGGTCATTGAGGGTCAGGGCGTCTCATATGACTATGCCACTCCATCTTTTCTTTGCCTTAACGCTTGATGGTAATCATGAGCGGTTTCTAGTATTGGATTTATACACCACCTTAGTTTAAACTTAATTAGTTTATATCGATTCCGAAACAAGCTTTCAGCTTATTTCAATCACGCTCGGTTTCTGCTTCCTGAAGACTTAACCAGTGCTCGCGCCGTTTTTGTGGAAAAGTCCAAAAGTCAGAACCCGCTCATCACGGGACTCGAACCCGGGTCCTTTGGTACGAGAAGCCGACTCTCTACCTCTACACCTCAGTTTTCCACTATACACCACCTTACGCCAATACTTAGTTGGTCTTAGGACACATCCATAATCATGGTAGCATCCCTTATGTTTTAAAAGATATATATAGACATATACCCCCAAATTAATGTAGAATAAGTATGTACGCTCGATGTATTACATGACAACATTTCAGATAGACATATGATGGTAACCATACCACTTCATCAATAAATATTACAAAAGTATGCAAATAGATCTAACAGCAGAGTTGTTTCAAAGAGAAGAAAACGCGTATTGCTAATAATTTGAAAAGCATAAACACTGTGTATAACTTGTCAAAACCTGCGCAAATAAATAAAAGGGTTTGTATGTATATACAATAAATTACTATTAGCATTAGCTCTAATCTAGCAACAATACCTTACACGCCTCGCAAACTATAGAAGAATCGCATACTAATTGTTTTAGATGACAGCCTCTTATAAACTTACACTTTTGAACAGTCAATAAGAGCGTAAAGGTTACAACGTCAAGGTAAATAATTATGTTACGCCTAGCAGACGAATTTGTTTGGATATGATTAATAGTTCAGCCCTGTGTTCCATAGTAAACACAACGTAAACACGTTTTGTATATGGAGCGGAACGAAACCTACCTGTATTATGCATGTACTCCCGTCAAACAGGTTTGGTTTACCGATTAATGCACGGATTATCGACGAAACCTATATAGGTTTCGCAAAACAGGTTTTGCGTTTGGTGACTATGGAACACAGGGCAGATCGGGTTTACACTGCAAATAGAGCAGACAGTTTAAGTCTACCTGTTAAGTCTGGTCGCTTTGCATGGAATCACACATGCTAGGCTAACAAACTCTTATACATCCCGAGTGTCACAATGTAGACAGGCTGCCGTGTGTTCCACAGTAAACACAACATAAACAGTTTAAGCTATACCTATCAAACGGAACGAAACCTACCTGTTTTATGAATGGAAAACAGGTGGAACATGTTTGGTTAACCGACTTAGGAACGGTATATCGACAAAACCCATATTGGTTTCGCAAAACAGGTTTTGAGTTTTGTGACTATGGAACACAGGGCTGCAGGTTTTGTATACACTTATCTATTACAGTTTAACTGTGTTCGCAGACGACGCGTATGAGTTGTTTACTTTTAACAGACGGTATATGATCAGGTATGTATGACAAAATGATTCGCTATACATGTATAGCCTCGTACAGTGATATAATATAGAGATGTTTTTTTATAAATTTTGATTTGTTTGAAAAGTCAACAAGAGCGTTCATTCTACAGAAGGTTGGTCTACTAACCATACTCGTAAATGGATGTTTGAATACAAAGTTGCTGATTTGAGGAGTTTCTGTGCTTTTGATGTCCAACTTATCTGTCTTGTCTAGTATTCTGACTATAGCCGAAGGCGTTTTTAAGCTAATTTCTGTAGATTGTTGTGATGTTGTGCTGACAGCAATCGGTTTACAGTGCGTTAAAGCGTGCTTTCGCTACATATGAGGCATTCTACTGTATCGACTAGCAAAATGTTCATAACATTAAGAACACGTTATTTTTATCCATTGTTAGTCTGTACATTCCTGATGTTCTCCCTTATAATCTGTTTAAGAACTCTAAACACTGGTGCACCGGTGAAGCAAACACCGGTGCACCTGAGCACCAACATCGTTGCTTGTTGCACCAGCGTTTGGGGCACCAGGGATGGTGCACCGCTGTTAGGTGCACAACATGCGCTTAATATGTTTATTGTAAATCATGAAGTATAGAAAATATGGCAAGGACCAAGTCTTCTTAAATAAGGTGAAATGTCAAATTGGCCTTGTTTGCCAGCCTACTATTTACATGCACTAGTACACATTACATAAGTGTTATAGTGTATGCGATAGATATTAGAACATTGTTTTGTTCTTTTTGTTCCCTCAAGTTGGTTCAGTATCAAGTTTACAGTATACTTTTTACGCGGCACAACCTCTTCTCACGATGTAGGTGTATACCAAATTGTTTATTGTGAAAGTTTTACAATTAAGGGAACATCGCCTGAAGGACGGACGGAAGAGCGGAGGGATGATATTCTAACCTGAAGTATACGGTAAACGTATGGATATTTTATAAGACTAAATTATGTAAAGTAATCAAAACTTTAATCTTAAATATAATCATTACTAACCCCCTCCCCATCACACACATACATGCATACGCAGTCCACATACAAACAAACATACACTGTCCACATACAAACATACATACACTGTTCACATATAAACATACACACACAGTCCACATACAAACATACATACACTGTCCACATACAAACAAACATACATTGTCCACATACACATATTCATACACTCTCCACATATACAAATACATAAACTGTCCAAATACAAACATACACACACTGTCCACATACACACATACATACCCTGTCCAAATACACATATACATACACTGTCAGCATATACACATACATACACTGTGTAAATAACACACACATACACTGTCCACATACAGACATACATGCTCTGTCCACAAACACACATACATACCCTGTCCAAATACACACATACATACACGGCCCATATACACCATACATACACTGTCCACATACACTCATACACACACTGTCTACATACACATACATACATACACTGTCCACACATACATACACACGCATACACCCACTGTCCATATACACACATACATACACTGTCCACATACACTGTCCACATACACTTATACATGTACTGTCTACTTACACACATGCATACACTGTCCACATACACATATACATACAGTGTACACATATACAAAGACATAAACTGTACACATGCTCACATACATGCACTGTCCAAACACAAACATACACACACTGTACATAAATACATACCCTGTTCAAATACACATATATATATACATTGTCCACATATACACATACATACACTGTGCACATACACACATACATACAATATCCACATACGGACATGCATGCCTTGTGCACACACACATACATAACCTGTCCAAATACACAAATACATACACGGTCCACATACACCATACTTACACTGTCCATATATACACATGAATACACTGTATACATAAACACATGCATACTCTGTCAACATACACTCATACACACACTGTCAACATACACATACACACACACATACATACACTGTCCACACTTACATACACACGCATACATACACTGTCCACATCCACACATACTTTTTTCTGAGCTTTGATGAATCGGGTCGTAAACCAAACTATAAAAAAAGCGTAGCCTAGGAAGTTAGGGGAAAGTTATTAAATACCCATTAGACGTGTCTAAAATTTTGTAATAACGGTAGAAAACATGCCTATTTAGTATAATTTTGTGTCTTAAATCATTTTATGCAATTTAATGATTCATAAAGGTTTTTTTTTTCAAACAAACAACAGAGGGTTTTTTAACAATAATAACATTGGTTTCTCCCTTTTCGATTATGTCACCCCATGGTACAAAATTAAAACCTATCCCATACTGACGCCGCGCTTCCACGCGGCGTCAATAAAACAAAAACTCTCTGCAGATTAGATTCTTAACCTAGTAAGACCAAAATGCTGTGTAATTATTGTAAAATAAAAAAAAAATCAACAAAGAAACGATGAATTCTCAACAAGACTGAGCTTTCACCATTTATACATATAAGGAAAAACAAGCTTCGTCCCGGGGTGGCCATCGTTTTCAATCAATCAGAATAAGTTTACCAATCTTGGTAGAGGGGCGGGCACCCAAAGAATATTTTCGCAAAACTATTTAAATATCAGGCAAGTACTTTTGGACAAGAAGTTGTTCTAGGTTTTCTCTATACACATATAAGGAAAACAAGCTCCGCCATGTTTTTCAATTGATCGGAACAATTTGAATAATCATTTTAGAGGGTCATCCAAAAAACATTTGTGCAAAATATTTTTTTAAATCGGGCATGTACTTTTGGACACGAAAATTGTTAAAGTATTTCCTTTCCCTGGCCATGGCAACCATAGTTCCGCATGTAATTCAATTCTTTAAACAGGTTAATTAGCGGGGTACAGTGAAAAAAATGTTTGGAAATTAAACCAATCATTTTCTTCACTGTACACCGCTAATTACCGGTTTGAAGCGAGCTTGTAACACCATGCAATTGGCAGAAAAAGGATGCAGTTTTCTACGTGTAGGCTACACAGATTACCGCGGTCAACACATATTACCGCGGTCAACACAGCTACAGGTCAAACGTTAAAGTATGGTAATAATACAAGGTCCATAATATTTGGAAATGATTTTTGTCAACACGCAAAATAACCGTGGAGAACGTTGAACTGATTAGGATTAGTGTGGGTTGCCTCACTAACTGACAAGGACGTGTATATGAGTGATTCGAAAGTAAATTTACATTGTATATTCTGAAAACTCGGTACTTGCAAAACATCATGTTTTACCTAAAATGTATAAAAAAGTATGTTGTCATGTCACTAATTTAGTCAGTTTAATCACCCAATAAACTGCACCGATGTTCTTAATTAAACGAGGGGTGATCCAAAAGTATTAGGACTTTCTTAGTAATTTTCGTATTAGTTAAGAATCATTGATGAAATTCATACCATATCTATTTATTTGTTTTTGCTCTAATTTTTTGCTACTCAATATTTTTGATATTGTCATTACTTTAATAATATATCGTTTTCATAGAAACGAGGAGAAGCATCGGTAGATCACACCGTAATTTTACAAGAAAATATAAGTCTAAACTGTGCATTTTTCAAATATACACAGACAGAAGATAACGAAAGTGTGCATGACATTAGTTGTTGTTGTGTTGTTCTAGTTACAAAGTTTTAACATTCTTATTCGATGATTACCATCATATTAGTAAAGTTGTTAAGCTGACAAGTAAGAACGTTACGTACACAATGACGTCATATGAAACATTTAAAAATTGCTACATAGTAACAATTATATCACAACACAGACAGTCACTAGCGTGTATATATGTATACAATTGTGTTCTTGATTGGAGAAAAGAAATCAGTGGGAAATTAATGTCACTTGCAAGAGATCCAGTTCTGACGGAACAGTGCCAGTGTCTTTTTCCACTCACCATACAAATAATCACTTGTTACACCATATATGTTACGCATTTCGGTGAACAGTGGAAATGGCATGTTTTTAAGCAATGTCTACTGGGGAAGGGTATGTACAACAGTGTATTAATATAACCGTTATTAAAAGATGTATAAACGTTTTCAAACCAACGTCTTTGCTTCAAACGGCAACCTCAGAATGACGTTACTACCTTGGTCTATCCCATGGTACTTATGATTTACATAATATCGCCTAATTTGAATGTTACAACCAGTTATTCAAATATTTGTCATGTATGTAAGAGAAATGTGGACATTTGATAAATCATGTTTATTTTCTACAAGTTTGATTTGTGTTGAAATCAAAACAAAAGTCCTATTACTTCTGGAATACCCGTCGTATATGGTCAGAAACGTAGATCTACATCCCTGTTATAGTCACAGGTACCAGTATCGTAGCTGGATAAAAAAAAAAAATTACTATCACATAGAATATTAAATTTTATTCTTTCACTATTTACTATTACATCATTAAGGTAAATGTCTTTTTGTATTAATATTGTGTTCAAAGTGTCGCAGACAACAACTGCTTTGAGATATCTACACGGAATTGTTTTCTTTTTCATAAAACTTACTATTAAAATAAACAATCTGCGATATCCCATTCAATTGGAGATACATGTGTGCGACTAAATGTAAAGATATTATGCCTAGAGCCGGGTCCCGGTAGTCCAGTCGGTAGCGACGCGGGCTGTCAATCCAGGGGTTGTGAGTTTGGAACATTCTTTCCGACGTTTGAAAAAAAGTCACGGTGACAAGCGTCATTCATCTTTCGTCTATTTGGAAAAGCAGCCATTTGCTTGGAAAGTATGTTGTGTGGAGTACTGGTGTGAAAAAACCTGGAAACATATGAGTAGGTGAACTAGACCCCGTGAAATGACTGAACAATTGTTGAAAACGACGTTAAACCCCAATCAATGAACTATGCCTAGATATCACTGAGGTGACTGATGCCCTAATAAAATGTCCGCACGCACGATATGTTGAGTTTCTGGCAGGTGGGATGCAGACATTAACCGTTATAATAATATATAACATATATATATAATAAATTATAATATATCAACCATATAGAGAGACTATTTGTAGTAACACGGTATTGTGAGTTTTCTTCCAAATGTGTCCGACGACTTATGAAAAGTCGGAAGCCCGTCGAATAATGAAAAGTCGGACGCCTGTGGTAAAAGTGTAGGTTTATTTTAATGCCCGATATTTACCGCGTTAAGGGAAAATACTGTTTAACAGCAGTATTAATAAAGAACCTGTCCAATTTCTCTTTTCCAAGCAGTAACTCATGAAATAAGATTGCTGTTGTGGTTAGATCGTACAGTTTCCGAACCGCGATAGGTCAGTCGTTGCTTAGTGGTTAGATCGTACAGTTTCCGAACCGCGATAGATCAGTCGTTGTTTCCGAACCGGGATAACTCAGTCGTTGCTTAGTGGTTAGATCGTACAGTTTCCGAACAGAGATAGATCAGTCGTTGTTTCCGAACCGGGATAACTCAGTCATTGCTTAGTGGTTAGATCGTACAGTTTCGGAACCGCTATAGCTCAGTCGTTTATGAGTGGTAAGATCGTACAGTTTCCAAACCGCGAACGCTCAGTCGTTGCTGAGTGGTTAGATCGTACAGTTTCGGAACCGCTATAGCTCAGTCGTTTATGAGTGGTTAGATCGTACAGGTTCGGAACCGCTATAGCTCAGTCGTTTATGAGTGGTAAGATCGTACAGTTTCGGAACCGCTATATCTCAGTCGTTTATGAGTGGTAATATCGTACAGTTTCGGAACCGCTATAGCTCAGTCGTTTATGAGTGGTAAGATCGTACAGTTTCGGAACCGCTATAGCTCAGTCGTTTATAAGTGGTAAGATCGTACAGTTTCGGAACCGCTATAGCTCAGTCGTTTATGAGTGGTAAGATCGTACCTATGTTCAACCGCGATAGATCAGTCATTGATGAGTGGTTATATCGTACTGTTTCCTAACCGCGATAGCTCAGTCGTTGCTGAGTGGTTATATCGTACTGTTTCCGAACCGCGATAGCTCAGTCGTTGCTGAGTGGTTAGATCGTACAGTTTTCCAACAGCGATAGATCAGTCTTTGATAAGTGGTTAGATCGTACTGTTTCCGAACCGCGAAAGCTCAGTAGATGCTTAGTGGTTAGATCGTACAGTTTCAGAATCGCGATAGCTCTGTCGTTGCTGAGTGGTTAGATCGTACAGTGTTCGAATTGCTATATATTAGTCGTTGCTAAGTGGTTTAATAGAGCACTTTTCGAATATAAGTGCTAAGTTCGTACAGTTTTCGAACCGCGATAGCGATAGCTCAGTCATTGATTAGTGGTAAAATCGTACTGTTTTCGAACCGCGATAGCTCATTCGTGGCTGAGTGCTAAGATCGTACAGTTTTCGAACCGCGATAGCTCAGTCATTGATAAGTGGTAAAATCGTACTGTCATCGAACCGAAATTGTTCAGTCGTAGCTGAGTGGCTAAATCGTACTGTTTTCAAACCGCGATAGCTCAGTCGTTGATGTCTGGTAAAATCGTACAGTTTTCGAACCGCGATAGCTCAGTCATTGATAAGTGGTAAAATCGTACTGTCATCGAACCGAAATTGTTCAGTCGTAGCTGAGTGGTAAAATCGTACAGTTATCGAATCGTGATAGCTAGGTCGTTGCTGAGTGGTTAGATCGTACAATTATCGAATCGTGATAGCTAGGTCGTTGCTGAGTGGTTAGATCGTACAGTTATCGAACCGTGAATGATAGGTCGTTGCTGAGTGGTTAGATCGTACAGTTATCGAATCGTGATAGCTAGGTCGTTGCTGAGTGGTTAGATCGTACAGTTATCGAACCGTGAATGATAGGTCGTTGCTGAGTGGTTAGATCGTACAGTTATCGAATCGTGATAGCTAGGTCGTTGCTGAGTGGTTAGATCGTACAGTTATCGAACCGTGAATGATAGGTCGTTGCTGAGTGGTTAGATCGTACAGTTATCGAATCGTGATAGCTAGGTCGTTGCTGAGTGGTTAGATCGTACAGTTATCGAACCGTGAATGATAGGTCGTTGCTGAGTGGTTAGATCGTACGGTTTTCGAACCGCGATAGCTCAGTCGTGGCTGAGTGCTAATATTGTACTGTGTTCTAACCGCGACAGATCAGTTGTGGCTGAGTGGTTAGATCGTACGGTTATCGAAACGCGATAGCTCAGGGGCTGCTGAGTGGTTAAATCGTACAGTTATTGAACCGTAAATGCTAGGTCGTTGCTGGGTTGTTAGATCGTACAGTTTTCGAATCGCGACAGCTCAGTCGGTAACAACGTGTATATTGATCAAGAATTCCCGAGTTCGATATCCGGCTCGGCAATACATTCTTTTCGATGAATGTCGAAAGTCATATTGCCTAGCACCTTTTGTATTGAGAATTTATGGAAAGATTTCTATACAATAATCCTAGTTTGTTTAAATTAAAATCCTTTTGAACGAATGAGCTAACATTATATGATGACAAGAAGCAAGTTGAGTAGATTACATATTCGTGTGTGAGAATCAATCAATCGTTTGAACGACAGAACAAATACAAAATGTTTGAGTGATTTGTTCTATATCGCAATAAATCAATTGAAACCTATGTGTTCAAACCAATATTTAAATAGAAGTCTTCGTTTCCTTCTTCTTCAATACAAGGGCTTACGTGTTTATGTATTGTAAACAGTATTTTAGTAAGATCACGGCGGCGAGTTATACTTTTGTAACAAGGTTTTTCTCGAATAATACCCCACACCAATGTTCACTGGCACTAGCCTATGGTGTGCTTTACACTTTTTCAAGTGAACTCTCGCATGATGAAAGCATAACACCCTGACCTGTCCGAAACCACATTATTATTAAAACAAAAGGTCAATTCACTAGTTTGTTGTTTGAAAGCTGACCGTGTAATGATTTTCTCTCACGTGACAGTTCTACACAGATATAACTTACAGTGTATTCATAATTAATCAACCCCTTCCCATAGCAGACGCGTTTTTAAACATCTGCAGCAGATGACCTATTCAATTGTTGTGACAAAAGAAGCAATCGCTCACTCTGAAAATGTCCGCCATTTGTGAGAACCTTTCTTCAACTCATTTCAGTATTTACACTTTCATTTCATTAAGGTCGATTTTGGACATTCTCAACTAAATGGTCGTCTGCGTCTACTGCAGATTTCTTGTATGAAGGGAAGGGTTAAAACTATGGACCAACTGGAATTATTTGTTGCTTATGTATTACTTCACATGTGTGACTTAACCTTCTCTCATACAAACGCTTTCTGATACATTTGCAGCAGACGACCTTTAAAAACAGTGTGACAAAACGTGAAATTGCTCATAACGAGCAAATTCTCATTGTGCCACAATATTTTCAATTTTATTAATGATTTGTTCTTTAATTTAAAGAGATTTTCCATGTTTTCACAGAGATGTTTTCAAAGTCGTCTGCTGCAGATTTCTTTTATGCGGGGAAAAGGATTAAAGCTATTGACCTAAGAACCTTTATTATTTTGTTTATTTATTACTTAACACACGTGACTCAAGATGGGTTTCACTGCTTCACTGTTTACATCTTCTCGTACACAATCCTATGTTGTTGTTGCCACTTTCAACAACGGTCTAAAAAAAAACTGTAATTCCTCTCCGTTGGCATCTAGAAATTTAAGTACTTAATCCTATGTTTTAAGATTCGTCTTGGCATCTGCTTTCAGATGCCATGTTCTCTCCAATCCTTTAACCGATTTTCCACTTGCAGACGCATTTTGAGGTATCGGCAGCAGACTAATAAGACAAAATGTGCTATTTCTCAACTACAGAGATGTTACATATATTTAGGAAGGCGTTTTCGAAGTAGTCTGCTGCACATTTGTTGTGGGCTCGAACATGTGAAACTGTTTTACTTTTACTTGAATTGCTTTGTTTATTTGTACCCTGTGTATTTATTGAGACGATGTTTAACGCCGAGAGATCGCATGTATGTTTATTTCACGTTATTTCACGTTGTCATGCATTTAAAACAGAACAAGGGACAGTATATCTAGTGATCATGACATCTGTTTGCCGACCTTTATTAATATGAATTATTTACAATTATATAGATATAGGCCCTTATACAATGAATCCGTTTAAATAATAAACATTGTATATGTTTTCTATGTATGAAGTTACAAATTAGTTTCTATAAATTTATTGAGTTAAGTTTGCAACATAATGATAAAGGAATATTGAGCAGTGTAGACCAAGATTTGAATGCACGAATGTTAACATGATCTTGGTCTACACCTTTCGAAAGTGTTAATAACACTCATTCGTAATAGCAGTCGTTAATGTTGCTTAGAATCTCGATTAGCGGGATTAGCGTTAAACGAGTTTAAAAAGAAATTAGGTAAATCACATAGTCGATTGTGTTTAATGGTATTACATGATATTGAACAAAACCCATCGCGAAACCCCACAAACAATACAGTATAACTACATTATCTTGTCAGTTGGTGTTTTATACATTAAGCGTCTACAACAGGTTGCGGTTTTCGTAAATTATCCATTTATATATAAATAAGTGTTATCTTGAATTTAGGCTCCCTTCCAACTGGCAGGCGTAATTTAAATTTGTTTTTTAAACTATTTTCAAAATCCTGCTTTGGTTTAGAGGGAGATTCTATAATGTTTTTGCCAAAATAATGTCAAATGTGTCTGCTGTAGATTTTTCGAGTATACGAAATGTTAAGTTTTACATATCATTACAATGTTACATGTATGTATCAATGTTCATAAAACATTTGTTTTTGCTTTAAACTAGATATTCATCGGTAAACGTCATTACCCAGCGATATTGAACAACCATTCCCATAAAATATTAACATTTACGGAAGAAGAATTTGCCGCCCCGGGGATCATCACGAAATACGAAGTTTTCTAAGTCATTGGTTTTCACAATAAAACAATGATACTGATATCGGCTAAAACGTGCCTCTATCGCTTTACAGTCGTTATCTTGTCTGCAAAGTATTTGACACCATTTCAGATCATGTTTAACTTCTCCGTTATATGCTGTACTCCAACCATGATGGCCGTCTGTAAAAGACTCACCAGCGCAACCAGGCTTGAACAATTCTGTAAAAGAAAACAATTGTTATATACAGAATATATCAACATTTAAAATTCGTAATTCAAAATTCGTAATGTCTAATAAAGGATATCGACTCAAGAAGTATGCGAACAGGCTATCTTAACCCTTTCGAGTCGTAGCTGCATTTTGAGGCACCAGCGGCAGACGAGTTTTGAAAATATGATAGTATATGTATAAGGACATTTTGTCAAAAACAGCAACTTTTCCTTTTGTCATAATGTTTTCAATTGCATTCAATTGTTTAGATTTCATAGTTTTGCCAGGGTGCTATCAAAGTCGTCTGCTGCAGATTTATTGAATGTGGGAATGGTTAAACCGAGAACATCTTTGAAAAGCACAGGGACATAAGTAAGTATGAAATTCGATTGCAACACGCATCTTATTGAATCCAATAATTACTAAAGTCGTTTACGAGTGAATTCATTTAACACTGCTGTCTAAAGTTGTCTACCAGAGTAAACATTTCATAAAATGCGCCTCGTTCATGAGTCACTTTACGAATATTAACAATACATGTAGCTCACACCTTTTTAAAATCGCTTACGAGAGAAAGTAATTAAATAAATACAAACCTTTGTAAATTAGCATACTATAATAAACAATTCATGTAATCCCCTGTTTTCTAAAGATACAGTATATTTATTTCGCAATTTAGGCCACCGCCCCATTTTGCAGGGCAATTGATATGCATATACAACAAAGATTCATTAAGGTTATGAAAGAGTTTCGCGACTTAGTCTGAATGCCAAGACAGGCAACACACACATGGAAGTGTCTCCGTACCATACAGGCGACATAAATGAATCAACGTAAATGTTTCCATACCAAGGCAGACGACACAAAACAAAATCAACGAAAGTGTCTCCATACCAAGAGATGTGACATAACACGAATTAACGTGAGTGTGCCATACCAAAACGGGTGACACAAAATGAATCAACGCAAGAGTCGCCATACCAAGACAGGTGTCACATGAATGAATCAACTCAAGTGTCTACATACCAAGACAGGCGAACCAAAAATGGATCAATGTAAGTGTCTGCATATCAAGGCGGGTGACACAAAATGAATCAACGTAAATGTTATAATACTAAGGCGGGTGACACAAAATGAATCAACGTAACTGTCATCATACCAAGGCAGATGACACAAAATGTATCAACGTAAATGTCATCATAACAAAGCGGGTGACACAAAATAAATCAACGTAGATGTCATCATACCAAGGCGGGTGACACAAAATGAATCAACGTAAGTGTCGGTAAACCAAAACAGGTGACACAAAAATACCAAGACAGTTGACACAAAATGAATCAACGTAAATGTCATCATACCAAGGCAGTTGACACACAATGAATCAACGTAAATGTCATCATACCAAGGCAGTTGACCCAAAAAGAATCAACGTAAATGTCATCATACATACCAAGACAGGTGACTCAAAATGAATCAACAAAAATGTCATCATACCAAGGCAGTTGACACCAAATGAACCAACGTAAATGTCATCCTACATACAAAGGCAGGTGACACACAATGAATCAACGTAAATGTCATCATACCAAGGCAGGTGATACAAAATTAATCAACGTAAATGTCATCATACCAAGGCAGTTTACATAAAATGAATCAACGTAAATGTCATCATACCAAGGCAGTTGACACAAAATGAATCAATGTAAATGTCATCATACCAAGGCAATTGACACACAATGAATCAACGTAAATTTCATCATACCAAGGCAGTTGACATAAAATGAATCAACGTAAATGTCATCATACATACCAAGACAGGTGACACAAAATGAATCAACGTAAATGTCATCATACCAAGGCAGTTGACATAAAATGAATCAACGTAAATGTCATCATACCAAGGCAGTTGACAAAATATGAATCAACGTAAATGTCATCATACATACAAAGGCAGGTGACACAAAATGAATCAACGTAAATGTCATCATACATACAAAGGCAGGTGACACAAAATGAATCAACGTTAATGTCATCATACCAAGGCAGGTGATACAAAATGAATCAACGTAAATGTCAACATACAAAGGCAGTTGACATAAAATGAATCAACGTAAATGTCATCATACGAAGGCAGTTGTCACAGAATGAATCAACGTAAATGTCAACATACCGAGGCAGGTGACACAAAATCAATCAACGTAAATGTCATCATACCAAGGCAGTTGACAACAAAATGAATCTACGTAAATGTCATCATACGAACGAAGGCAGTTGTCACACAATGAATCGACGTAAATGTCATCATACATACCAAAGAAGGTGACACAAAATGAATCAACGTAAATGTCATCATACATACCACAGAAGGTGACACAAAATGAATCAACGTAAATGTCATCATACCAAGGCAGTTGACACAAAATGAATCAACCTAAATGTCATCCTACATACAAAGGCAGGTGACATAAAATGAATCGACGTGAATGTCATCATAAATACCAAAGAAGGTGACACAAAATGAATCAACGTAAATGTCATCATAAATACCAAAGAAGGTGACACAAAAAGAATCAACGTAAATGTCATCATACATACCAAGACAGGTGACTCAAAATGAATCAACACAAATGTCATCATACCAAGGCAGTTTACATAAAATGAATCAACGTAAATGTCATCATACCAAGGCAGTTGACACAAAATGAATCAATGTAAATGTCATCATACCAAGGCAATTGACACAATGAATCAACCTAAATGTCAACATACCAAGGCAGTTGACACAAAATGAATCAACGTAAATGTCATCATACATACCAAGACAGGTGACACAAAATGAATCAACGTAAATGTCATCATACCAAGGCAGTTGACATAAAATGAATCAACGTAAATGTCATCATACCAAGGCAGTTGACAAAATATGAATCAACGTAAATGTCATCATACATACAAAGGCGGGTGACACAAAATGAATCAACGTAAATGTCATCATACATACAAAGGCAGGTGACACAAAATGAATCAACGTTAACGTCATCATACCAAGGCAGGGGATACAAAATGAATCAACGTAAATGTCATCATACAAAGGCAGTTGACATAACATGAATCAACGTAAATGTCATCATACGAAGGCAGTTGTCACAAAATCAATCAACGTAAATGTCATCATACCAAGGCAGTTGACAACAAAATGAATCTACGTAAATTTCATCATACGACCGAAGGCAGTTGTCACACAATGAATCGACGTAAATGTCATCATACATACCAAAGAAGGTGACACAAAATGAATCAACGTAAATGTCATCATACATACCAAAGAAGGTGACACAAAATGAATCAACGTAAATGTCATCATACCAAGGCAGTTGACACAAAATGAATCAACCTAAATGTCAACCTACATACAAAGGCAGGTGACATAAAATTAATCGACGTAAATGTCATCATACATACCAAAGAAGGTGACACAAAATGAATCAACGTAAATGTCATCATAAATACCAAAGAAGGTGACACAAAATGAATCAACGTAAATGTCATCATACCAAGGCAGTTGACACAAAATGAATCAACCTAAATGTCATCCTACATACAAAGGCAGGTGACAACAAATGAATCAACGTAAATGTCATCATACCAAGGCAGGTGACACAAAATGAATGAACGTAAATGTCGTCATACCAAGGCAGGTGACACAAAATGAATCAACGTAAATGTCATCATACCAAGGCAGTTGACAACAAAATGAATCTACGTAAATGTCATCATACGGACGAAGGCAGTTGTCACAAAATGAATCGACGTAAATGTCATCATACATACCAAAGAAGGTGACACAAAATTAATCAACGTAAACGTCATCATACATACCAAAGAAGGTGACACAAAATGAATCAACGTAAATGTCATCATACCAAGGCAGTTGACACAAAATGAATCAACCTAAATGTCATCCTACATACAAAGGCAGGTGACACAAAATGAATCAACGTAAATGTCATCATACCAAGGCAGGTGACACACAATGAATGAACGTAAATGTCATCATACCAAGGCAGTTAACACAAAATGAATCAACGTAAATGTCATCATACCAAGGCAGTTGAAACAAAATGAATCAACGTAAATGTCATCATACCAAGGCAGTTGACACAAAATAAATCAACGTAAATATCATCATACCAAGGCAGTTTACACAAAATGAATCAACCGTAAATATCATCATACCAAGGCAGTTGCCACAAAATGAATCAACGTAAATGTCATCATACAATGGCAGTTGACACAAAATGAATCTACGTAAATGTCATCATACCAAGGCAGTTGACACAAAATTAATCAACGTAGTTGTCTCTATACCAAGACAGGTGAAACAAAAATGAATCAATGCAATAGTCTTTGAACATGAATCAACGAAAGTGTCTCCATACTGAGGCTAGCGAAACACACACCTGAATCAACGAAAGTGTCTCCATACTGAGGCTAGCGACACACAAACATTAATCAACTTAAGTGAATTCATATTAACACACAAATGGTTGAACGTACTTTGTGCAGTTATATCTGTGTAACCAGAAATGCGTCCTCTATGAAAAAATAAATATTCATCGTTGGTTTCCTGTGTGGTCAGATGAATGTAACTGATATCCATAGGATCCTCCCATTCGCCTACGATTGTAAGTCGTATTCGAGTTACCTTTAAAATACAAAGGAAAAGTCAGTTACAAAAAGAGCAATCGATCGGTGGTCCATTAATAAACTAACTTAACGTAATAATTGAAAAACACCTGCCAGCGATTTCACGTTAAGTGTGCTAACTGCTGTACTGCTTTTCCCTTTAATGACTAAGTGGCGATCAGTGCAGATCCAGATCAGATAGAGCGTATACGCTGGCTGATCTTGATCTACACTGGACGCAAATCCATTACAGCTGGTTTTCGTAGAACGATGCTCAATTAAAAAAACGTTCAATTCTTAGATATCTTAAACCTGTATCACACACGGGAAGTCTCCTCTTTGAACACTTATAGGCTGAAATATGAGAAAATTCTATCAATGAAATTATATTTATTTTAATGAGTTGAAAACATTGTAACAAAAGAAGAAAATTGCACATCATGAACACTTTCTTATTTTGTAATATTTTGTTTCCAATAGTCGTCTGTTGTAGCGGCGTCTGTATATTGTAACGTACTTCTTAATGGCCGACTAATGTTTAGTATGGAGTAAATTATTCTAATTACAACTGAACCGCGCCTAGCGACATTGTCTCTTGTAGAAATTAAAATCAGTGACGCCTCGGGTAACCCCGTACATAACAACAGTCTTATGCCAAAATCGCTAAACGTGTAGCCCCAGTAATTCAACTTTGAATGATGGTTTACGCCGATGTAACTTTGAATGATAGTTTACGCCGATGTAACTTTGAATGATATTATACGCCGATGTAACTTTGAATGATAGTTTACGCCGATGTAACTTCGAATGATGGTTTAAGCCGATGTAACTTTGAATGGTAGTTTACGCCGATGTAACTTTGAATGATGATTTACGCCGATGTAACTTTGAATGATGGTTAACGCCGATGTAACTTTGAATGATGGTTTACGCCGATGTAACTTTGAATGATGGTTTACGCCGATGTAACTTTGAATGATGGTTAAAGCCGATGTAACTTTGAATGATGGTTTAAGCCGATGTTACTTTGAATGATGGTTTAAGCCGATGTAACTTTGAATGATGGTTTACGCCGATGTAACTTTGAATGATGGTTTAAGCCGATGTAACTTTGAATGATGGTTTAAGCCGATGTTACTTTGAATGATGGTTTACGCCGATGTAACTTTGAATGATGGTTAACGCCGATGTAACTTTGAATGATGGTTTACGCCAATGTAACTTTGAATGATGGTTTAAACAGATGTAACTTTGAATGATGGTTTAAGCCGATGTAACTTTGAATGATGGTTTACACAGATGTAACTTTGAATGATGGTTTAAGCCGATGTAACTTTGAATGATAGTTAACGCCGATGTAACTTTGAATGATGGTTTACGCCAATGTAACTTTGAATGATGGTTTACACCGATGTTACTTTGAATGATGGTTTACGCCGATGTATCTTTGAATGATGGTTAACGCCGATGTAACTTTGAATGATGGTTAACGCCGATGTAAATTTGAATAATGGTTTACGCCGATGTAACTTTGAATGATGGTTAACGCCAATGTAACTTTGAATGATGGTTAACGCCGATGTAACTTTGAATGATGGTTTAAGCCGATGTTACTTTGAATGATGGTTTACGCCGATGTAAATTTGAATGATGGTTTACGACGATGTAACTTTGAATGATGGTTAACGCCAATGTAACTTTAAACGCTGGTTTAAGTCGATTTAACTTTGAATGATGGTTTAAGCCGATGTAACTTTGAATGATGGTTAACGCCGATGTAACTTTGAATGATGGTTAACGCCGATGTAACTTTGAATGATGGTTTACGCCGATGTAACTTTGAATGATGGTTTACGCCGATGTTACTTTGAATGATGGTTTACACCGATGTAACTTTGAATGGTGGTTCACGCCGATGTAACTTTGAATGATGGTTTATGCCGATGTAACTTTGAATGATGGTTTATGCCGATGTAACTTTTAATGATGGTTTACGCCTATTTAACTTTGAGTGATGGTTTACGCCGATGTAACTTTCATGTAATCATAATCAGAGCGGCAATAAGATCCACATGCGCCAGACACTTATTAAATATGTATCAACTGTTGCTGCCATGAAGGAATGTAGCAAACAGTGAATAAAATGACGAGATAAGTATATGTTTAAACTTTATATGTACATTTTATCCAAAACTTATATAAAGTGTAGCTGGTGTAGTTTCACACATAAACATCATTTCTCGCCAGTAGGTCTCAATTATATACTCTTTCGATAACATATGATAACATATGATAACTAGAGTTGTGCTGTTTATAATGACTAATTAAGTGACAAATATAGGTACATGCATTAGGTATCGAATAGGACTTCAATACCGTATTTTAATTTTTGAATTGCACGTCGTTTGCAACAGTTTTTAAGTAATATTTCGGCGCCGGTAAAATCTACCATGGAAGCTAGGTGCCTTTGAACTATTACTACATGTGTTCGTCGACTATGACATATGTCCTGATCAAACTCGGGACGCCTGGCCTTAAATCCCCAACGCCAAGCATTCTGTAATTACTGATTACTTTAATACCATGAAACGGAACGAGTTGAGTTGAACTTGCATTGCATTGCGATTGCTAACGCTTTGGGAAACGATTTGTTATACTACAACTACTACTACTACTACTACTACTTCTACTACTACTACTACTACTACTACTACTACTACTACTACTACTACTACTACTACTACTACTATTACTACTACTACTACTACTACTACTACTACTACTACTACTACTACTACTACTACTACTACTACTACTACTACTACTACTACTACAACTACTTCTACTTCTACTTCTACTTTACTTATGTTACTACTTCTACTTCTACTTATATTATTACTTCTACTTATATTAGTACTTCTACTTTGATTACTACTTCTATTACTACTTATATTACAACTTCTATTATTACTTCTATTATTACTTCTATTACTACTTCTATTACTAATTATATTACTACGGTTTTACTATTTCTATTACTACATCAATTACTACTACTTCTTCGATTCAGATACCTACCTCTCCGATATTTGGAAATGTAAAGGGCCGTGATGCTGTAAGTCCTGGTCTCAATCCTTGATCTGAGAATGTCACTTTGTCCGAGCTGCCATCTTTTCCGTGTAATGTAACCTCAACTATATTTTCCGTTCCTCGTTGTGCTTTTACTTTTATTGCTATTTGGTAGGTTCTTGTTCCAGCTAGTGATCACATAATAAATAACAACTATTTTATAATTTAGTAACGCATGTTGCATATTTGAAAATGTAACGTCTAGAAAATTGGAGTTATAAAAGTGGATCAAAGAACAGGCAAATTAATATACATATTTTGATAGGTAAATGTGATAACCATATTTCATTTAGAGTATGTTAAAATATTATGTGATCATAAGGAATCATAAGGAATCACAAAGGGATTTGAGTTTTATAATCATTTCATTTCGTTGAAGATTTTGTTTCATATGAGCACATTGGGTTCTTAATTGTATTAATTTGTCACCAATGGCAATATTGATGTTTTAGAAAACACTACAGATTTACATTATACATCTCGTAAGGAGCTGTCTCATCCGAAATCAGCATTGTTGGCCTCTTAGTTATCAATTATTCTAAACCTCTTGTTAAATAAAATATGGATTCCTCCTTTTTACCTTTGGATGATCTAGGCAAGACCTCAAATCGATAGAGGCTACTCATTTGTTTTTTAATGATCGAACAGCCAAAATATAAGATCCGGTTTAAAACCAAATTTACTCACAAGCAATTTGAAAACGTTCACTTTAAGAAGTCCGGATACACGGGTTGAAACGGTTAACATTATCTCGATACATTCCTACAACAATTATGACCACCCCTCATATTAGAAAAAAAGTATTACTTGTTTATAAATAGACTAGTCATCGTTTACTATTTATGCACGAGTAACGAACAATGTAGGCCAATAATAAACTCCGTGAACGAGACCAATCCAATATGCACAAGTTACTATACACAATGATTTCTTATACACTATAATATCATCCACTCAACTGCTTTTCACGTTACAGAAGTAAGACCATCCGAATCCGTACTTATCTGTCCTAACTAGCTGTGAACATTGTTGCAAAATAGTATCGACCAATTGAAATGTGTAACCCGAAAACTGTAACTTTTTGGGTTGTATCGGTACTATACCGTTGATTGTACCTTTAACAAAAATCAAAGGTAGCTTATTTTCCCAAAACAAACTTCATAGCTGTGTTGTAAATTTCCGCAACCGTGAACTACGTTTGTAATGACTGATATACATATAGGAAACATATATTGGACTATATGCAATCTTTGCGCAACACTTTTGTGACAAAACGTCCATTGGACCTGGTGGCACGATTACTATGTCAGGAATAGGTTGTACATAATATGCAAATTGTCACTCAATGTTCTTGCCATTTCGTGACCTGTTCGTAAAATTTGCGTGAATAATGACAACGACGTATCAGGGGCTTTATATATAAGCGTTGCACGAGAATGCACGCCTTGCTATGTCCCCTAATTCTGAGCAGTGTGTGACCAACATTCGTTTTAGTGCTACGTCGCTAAAGCTTAACAAGTCACATATTTGTGAATAAGACACATATAAACAAACAGTAATGGCTACTCTAAATGTTTATATACGTATGAACAATCCATCGGATGAAAGTCTCTATGAAACAAGGTTTATCTACACCAGTACAACGCTCGGTCAATAGTGTCAATAAAACAATGTGTATCTACACCAGTACAGCGCTCGGTCAATATTGTCTATGAAACAAGGTGTATCTACACCAGTACAACGCTTGGTCAATAGTGTCTATGAAACAAGGTTTATCTACACCAGTACGACGCTCGGTCAATAGTGTCTATGGAACAATATTTATCTACACCAGTACAACGTTCGGTCAATAGTGTTTATGAAACAAGGTTTATCTACACTGTACAACGCTCGGTCAATAGTCTCTATGAAACAAGGTTTATCTACACCAGTACAACGCTCGGTCAATAGTGTCTATGAAACAAGGTTTATCTACACCAGTACAACGCTCGGTCAAAAGTGTCTATGAAACAAGGTTTATCTACACCAGTACAACGCTCGGTCAATAGTGTCTATGAAACAAGGTTTATCTACACCAGTACAACGCTCGGTCAATAGTGTCTATGGAACAAGGTTTATCTACACCAGTACATCGCTCGGTCAATAGTGTCTATGGAACAAGGTTTATCTACACCAGTACAACGCTCGGTCAATAGTGTCTTTGAAACAGGGTTTATCTACACCAGTACAACGCTCGGTCAATAGTGTCTATGGAACAAGGTTTATCTACATCAGTACAACGCTCGGTCAATAGTGTCTATGAAACAAGGTTTATCTACATCAGTACAACGCTCGGTCAATGGTGTCTATGGAACAAGGTTTATCTACATCAGTACAACGCTCGTTCAATAGTGTCTATGAAACAAGGTTTATCTACATCAGTACAACGCTCGGTCAATAGTGTCTATGAAACAGGGTTTATCTACATCAGTACAACGCTCGGTAAATAGTGTCTATGAAACAGGGTTTATCTAGATCAGTACAACGCTCGGTCAATAGTGTCTATGGAACAAGGTTTATCTACATCAGTACAACGCTCGGTCAATAGTGTCTATAAAACAAGGTTTATCTACATCAGTACAACGCTCGGTCAATAGTGTCTATGGAACAAGATGTATCTACATCAGTACAACGCTCGGTAAATAGTGTCTATGAAACAAGGTTTATCTACATCAGTACAACGCTCGTTCAATAGTGTCTATGAAACAAGGTTTATCTACATCAGTAGAGTTCTCGGTCAATCCAGGCCGCTATTATTGGTGTATGCCTGACCAGATATTTTAATGGTAGAGGCAAGTAACTTCAGACTACCATATGCCTGGATAGATAATTTATTGCAGTGGAAGGTAGCTCCAGACCGACATTATTAGTGTATGCCTTACCAGATATGTTTATTGCAGACTATTATTGCAGATGATTATTAATCATTTCGTGATACCTATGTGTTTGTACTCCATGACAGCATCAAAACTGTTAACATTTCAGTTGTTACAGTTATTGGTCATTGGTTTCCGAACATGTGAATCTGAGATTTCATTTATTTAAAAATAAGGTGTCGCTGTGCAGATAAATCAATGAGTCTGTTTAATCTTTAATATCCCTTGTTAATCTACAAATATCGCATGCTATTATCACGTGATTGAGCGCTCAGTTAGATGATTACTGTCGTGTCATTTCAAACAGACAGCAACGTAACGTTTTGTTCACGTTGTGGAAGTTATATAAATAGTAATAACGAAGTCAGGTTTTGTACAATTTCAAGCAGGACGTAATTGTCATTTATATATAAGTACTCCATTTCTCAAAATGTGTTATGGCTCTAGGTACTTTTTAAGCATTAGTTAGCTTTTAATGATACATACATAACAATAACATATACAACTTATACCTTTACACGGTCTGTCTGACCAAAGTCCACTCTTCAAACATTTTATTGCTGCTTTTAGGAATCCATTCTGGCATTGAACTTCATTCATCTTTATTTCATCGTTAGTTAGATATTTCCCTTTATGTGTCTTCAATTGAAATTCACCAGTTGGAGCTACACATCCAGCTTTCGAATATGAAAAACAACCACCACAAGCATATCAATAAAACTAGCTCACTATTTTTAGATTTCTTACTAATTCAATTTGATACAAAACCAACCCAGATTTATATTTCTTTATTAGGTTAGTATCCTTTGTTTAATTCTGCCAGCATATTTATTGACAATGACATACAAACAATGATCATTCATTTCGATTTAACATATGCAGAGACATAACAATACATGTATCTATATGTCTGTGACACATGTTAAGCTTCGTTGACAAATGAATCAAAAGCAGCATCTCTAGAGCCGTTTCTTGCTTCATTTTCCTATTGGTAATTCAACAAAGAAAATTAATAGGATTAGCCTAATTCCACCTTTTTGATAAAATAAAACTCACAAAGATCATGACCTTTAGCAAGAATAATTGAGTGTGGCGCTGCGAATACCAAACTAAAGGTAACAATATCACGTGTGCAAAATTACCTACTGCACATCCATGCTAAAGGATCCAAATGGAGACCACTTTACAGAAGATCTTGAAACACGAATACATAAATGGCGAACAGTGCACACCCAGATCATATTCGCAGATTGTCGTTTGTATCTTTTAAAAGGAAAGTAATTACGTATTTTACATTTAATATTTAACATGCACATAATGCTTCAAACTACACTCAGATTTGGAAGGTAGACCGGTTGATCAGCAAAAAGCCTGTCTCAATGCGCGATGGCATTCGGAACATCTCGGCAGACTACGTCTAAGATGTAGGGTAACGAAATCGGCCGAGGTATGCCGCATGCATTTTATGCATCTTTCCAATATATTTATAAATACGTTAATCGTTTAGTGTGAATTGTTTCATTCTATAAATAGATACAGACTTAAATAGAAGCTGTATTAGTTTTGAAAAATGATAATGCTTTTTTTTAATAAATGCGTTGAAGCTTTTTAAATGTTTGTTTTTATGTTTAATCCTTGTAATGTTAAGATAACTAATAATGCAACCTCGTATTCCCACATGTAGACGCTTCTGCAGCAGACGAGTGTTGCAAACATTGAGGTAAAAAACCAAATGGCTCTTGATTAGAAAGTCCTACATTTTTCACAATGTTTTTCACTTTCTGTACATAGAAACTGTCCGTGATGTGGTAACGTACTAGAGGTTTTGGTTATCTTTCTACAGTTAAGAACATCAACTAATTGACTATCTGAGCGGAACGTGATTTGATCGTGAGCGTGATTGGAATGAAGTTGGACCCCTTTAAGAGCGGAACGGAATATTGCTCTCTGAACGAAACAATAATAATGAATGAAAACATCCAATCACCTGAATGCTTCGCTCATCGAGCTGTTGCAACAATTTACTTGATAATGCTTTAACGAAACTGTCATTAAAAGTCTTATTTGTATACGAAACATTTGTTTTATAAGACACTTAAGTATCCGATTGTTATATAATGTAACAATATTATATGATTGTTTTCGTAATACAATTTGCTTCGCAGCCTTCTTTACACATATAGATCAAATCATAAAAAGGTATGAGTTTTCCAACAAAATAGCAATATGGCGTTCACGCTATATCGTATGTTGATATTTAGGGTTTAGTACATGAAAACAAGACGAATGTTTGACGCAAAACGTCAAAGAGAAGCCGCAATATTTCGTTGCACATGTAGAAATAAGAAAAAAGAACATTTAAATCCACAATCATTAGAACAATTTAAACTGTAGTCAGTAATGCTGATATCGGTATTTGAAGATATAACTTTTATGTAGGATATTTAACCTGGCATGATCAGTGTTTTAAGTGAATGAGATGATTAAGAGTTAAACTGATCATGAAAAGTGACTTATATAATACTAAAGATAAATGAACAAGAGGTTATGATGAATTTCAATGTGTACCAAAAACTATTTTTGTTGAACACACACCCTGTTATGATTATGTTTTGCCAAATAATGCTGACACAGGACATCTGTTGTTGGTTTATCGGTAAGTCATGACAGTGGCTAAGGGTTTAACCATTTCCCACATAAAACAAATCTGCAGCAGATGACTTTGAACTTATTAAGAACAAAATATAACAAATCTCTATAAATGATCGTATGATAATTGAAAAGTGTTGAAATTAATGTGACAAATGCAGATATTGCTCAATATGAGCAATTTCTCCTTTTGCTACAACGATTTCAATGATGTTTAACTTGACAGACTTTAAAATAATCAAGCAAAATATAGAAAACTCCACAAATGATAGTAAGAGTTTAAATTATTGTGGCAAATGGAGCAATTGAAAATCAAAGCTGTCTGATTACAAACGCACAATCTCGAGTGGACGACAATAATGTGAACTCTTGTCGAGATTAGCATTCAGAAATTCAAGGAAACGCAATTTAATGTTAACGTAATCAGAAACACTGACAAGAGAGAAAATGTGGGCACGTCTACAATGTTCGTACAGTCAACATTAATCTTAAAGCGGCCAATCTTTCATTGGTAAGGTTTTTCAATGAAACAATAAATATACAATTCAATGGGTTGGTAAAGTCCATATTTTGTTAACCATTTCATATAACATCTGCATTTTAAAGCTGCTGCAGCAGACGACTTTTGAAAACATTGTGACAAAAGGAGAAATTGCTCACAAGGAATTTATCCTTTTGCTACAATGTTTTCTACTTTATTTCCATAAATTATACCTTCATTTAGCAAGATGTTCCAAGTTTTACCTTAAGTGCCACATATTTAGCATGAGTCGTTCCAGTTTAAAATTGAATCAACAAATTGATATGAGCGTTGAAGTGTTGTCCACATTGACAGTGATAAGTTAAATACAGTTAAGTTAATCCGATCACACTATCTTTGTATGAACCAGAAAATTTCATTTCATTAAAGTTTTCTCGAAGTTCACATCGCACCCGTGATCAAACATGTTGTCGGCTAGGCAAAAAAAAAACACCGAAATTGTGTTTACCGCGATATTCATGGAAGTGACACTGGAAATGCGAAAAGGGACGAATCAACTAGACGGCAACATTTACTTAAAACAGATATTTCTGTAGTTTAAATATGTTCATGTCTGCACTTTGCGATGACAATTGTACTCAAAGTTAACTTTAAATTAAGTATGTGCAACCATAGACGAATGTTTCAGCGATATTTGCTAACAACAAAATGAATAAATTAATGAAAATGACAGATGATCAAAAACGACAAAATAAACCTATTAGAAAAGCGAAAACTTCGAAACATAGTTAACCCTTTCCCACCTAGAGAATTGGCTATTTTACTACCTTATCTCCATATAAGGCTATGCTATCTAATAACAAAAAACCAATAAGCTAATGATATAAAATTGTACACCATTCCCATACACATTCTTGGGAAAATGTAGTGATTTGACACCTGTCTATTTTATACCACTATTACTATATCAAACATTGTTTAAACCTTTTTTGTATAAGAATAAAGTATGTAGCCAATTAAATTTTCTTTCTAATGGTATCAAAACGTGTATCATTGGAAGAGTAGTATGTAGGACATGGAAGGGAGAAAAGGGGATAGATGTTTTTCTTTGTTTTTTACTGTAATAAATTAAATGAACATTTGTGTTTGTAATGATTTTATTAATACAAACACAATACTAAATAATTATTTAAATGACTTTAAATCTCAAAAAGGAAAGACATAAATGAATGAGTTTGGATGATTGGATAGTTGTTGAATGATAACAATTAATCACAAAAGAGACTCGTCATCAGAATCGAAAATGTCCGATAAAACAAAATCAGCCATCATTAAATACAGACATAATATTTCAACTAATTATAAAGTGTAAGCTAATTGATCTGATCAATTGATTGTTCTAAACCGAACTGACGTCGTCTTGTGTCCGTCTGTAACATTTTACGCATTGCATGATGGTCATTTCATTATTGTATTACCCCTAATTGAATGGATATGCCAGCAGATGCAACTAATCAGCGTATTAACGCCTGATCGGTGATTGATGATTATTTGATTCAGTTGTATGACCTTTAAATTCCAATAAACAACAGTACAACGTGATTGACGCCTTTTGACACATTGTTTCCTTCTTTATTTCTATATGATGTCATACAGATTGTACTGTTGTAATAAAGACATAATACACATGGGAAAGTGATCACGGTTTGTGAGAAATCGTTTGGATTATAAGGGAATTGTATGCAGGTTTATGAGCAATTATTTTACAATTTATTCTTTAACAAACAAATAAATCTTTTGAAAGTGTAGTCAAATATAAAAAAAATGAATTTACCCTTTTATTGAACACGTCGACTATTTTCTTTTTTGAAGACGCGTTTTTAGCAGACGACTTTTGAAAAAACATCGTGACTAAAGGAGATATTGCTCAAAATTAGCAGTAATGCCATAATGTTTTCAACTGTTTTCAATGATTATACTTTATAGAATTTCCTAATTTCTGAAGTTTTTTACACATGTTAAGGTCGTGTTTTTGTTTCCTTTCTATGGTCACGCGATGTAAGAATTGTTGGTTTTCTTACGGGACGGCTCATATTATACTGAACATGAAAGTCAGATTATTAAAAACAAAGCAAATGAAAAGTTAGGATGATTGAAACATTGAGATGCCATCTATGTGAAATTACGGAAAAAAAAAATGAAAATCTATAAATAGACTATAGATGAATGCATGGGATCAGTTTTAAACGCGTTGGTAAATACGGACTAAATCTAAATTACCGGGAATCCAAAAAGTGAACTAAATATTAAGATTTAGCTTTAGTCAAAAATCTAAATTGAAAAGTTTGGTGAATACGGGCCGTGGCTTCTTCATCTAATTACTGCGTAATACGAAAAAAAAACCATAAACGGGGTTTTTCGCTTATAGGTAACAGGTGTGAGATTTTTTTTTTTTTTTTTTTTCAATAACCCATGGAGCTTTCTGAAATGAAACTGGAAAAATCCATGGGGGCCGCCATTTTGGATATGTATAAAAAGCAGACGTAAAACACAGATTGAAAATGATTGTCGGCTTTTTAATCATTTTTTTTAAATCGTTTTTTAGGGTATGTATAAAATGAGCAGAAAAACACGGATTGAAAATTATTGTCGTCTTTTTAATCATTTTTTTTAAAATCCATTATTGAGTATGTCAAAAATGAGACGAAAAACACGGATTGAACATTTTTGTCGTCTTTTTAATCCTTTTTTTTTTTTTAATCGATATTTAAGATCATTTAAGTGCTGTGTTATGTGGGAATTAACATTTGTACGAAAATTTAAAAATAAATGGAACTCTGTAAGAAATATGTTTTACCGTTTGTCAAAAAATCGACAGCATTAACCTTCTACGCCCGAACTTAAATGTTGACTGTATCGTAGCCAAAGAAGGACGTGACGTCATTTCCGTAACACTTCATCTTGGCGTAACGTCAATGGGGCGATGTCGTTTCCCGCAAAAAATGTGGTATCAACATGAAAGACCCAACATTCCTATGTATGAGCTATTGACTCACTCATTCAAAGTATAATTATTTATCAAACATTGTGGCAAAAGCATAACTTTCTCATAAGGAGCAATTGTTCTTTTGGCGACACTCTTTTCCTAAATCGTCTGTTGCAAAGGCCTCAGAAACCATCTCTAATAGGGAAATGGTTTAGCAAAAATGTGACCATTTACATCATTTGTTCCAGTCATATTGACTGCTTGAAAAAGGCAGTCGCCAAGTGGCATCAGAAAAGGGCTGATCTATTTGCTTCTTTACCATAATGCAGGTGATCGATTTAGGATCATATTGGCCCTCATGTTTTAACCTCGTTCATTATAAATGTATTCGTTGATTTTCTGAAAGTCTTTACTTTATTATTTTCTGTTAAATTAACATTATTATTGTCTAGTCAATTACTTATAAATCCTTTTTTATGGCCAAAGTATGCTCTTTAATTTTTGTTTATAATTATCTTGCGTTTTTTTCGTAAATAGGTAGCACCTATAGATATATTATATCACAGCATGTGAGGAACCGGATTACATTTAGCGAGCGCCTTTTGTTTATGGTTCCCGGTTTAACATACTATCGAACTAATAAAGCGTATGAGGCAGGTAACCAATTCAGTTTTACTGTTTAGACTAGATACAGTATGAATTTCGCTTAAATAAAAATGTACATACATTCAATTAATATACTGGCCTTTGTCTTTTGTCTTTAATTTGTAAAACTCACACATGTATATAGAGTGTAAAAGGGATGTTTTAAAAGTCATTACCTTAAATTATTGTACTAAGTAACGACAAAGAGAAATCCCGATATGTGGTCACACTGGCAGGTCTAAGTATTCTCCTTGTGCTAAATTTCTAGGCATTCCTACAGGAAGCCGCCTACTGGCGGCTTCCAATAATAACGAAACGACATGAATCTAAGCCAATCAAATCGTTGACCGGACTTTGATAGAAAAAAGGCGTTCCCTGTCAACGTTAAAAAGCGATCAATCTGATCGGAACGGAAAAAAGCAATCACAATGATTTGAACGACTGAACGCTTTAAGAGCGGATTGGAACGTGCGTGGAGCGGAATTGAACGGAACGGAGTGGAGCGTGAACGGTAAATTTGTCAATTTCATGACGTTCTTAAATGTAATCACCTGAACGGAAGGCTAAGGGTGATCTATTCCGTGATCAATTCTCCCTGTCTGTCCATTTCCTTTTGAAGAACATTCACAACTTCGTAAAAAATAGTAATGTAATTTATGATTGTGTTGACTCGGCTCCCGATTTTCTTAAATGCCTCGCATTTGTTTAATATTTCACAAACTTCAAAATTTTAAGTACTGCATGTATTAACTAACTCGACACCTGACAATTTCGGAAACATCTATGTATATATATCTTTATTGATGTTTTCTATAAATGATAGTATATTAATCAAATAGAGTTAAAACCATTGCAGCAATAGAAGTAATGACTGATTATGAGCCATTTCTCCTTTTGCCACAATGTTTTTGAAAGACGTCTACTGTACATGTGTCAAAATGCGTCCGTATATGGAATAAGCGAATCAAGTGTATTTCGTCTAAAGACTGTTTCGCTCCACCGCGTAACATTGTTTTGCTGCATGTTGCAGCAATTTTTGTACTAGTTAGCCTTTTGATTGCTACACCTTATCCGGAGGGCGCCGCCATTATTGGCTTGTACTTAACCATATAATGTAATGATGGTGACACGTTATTCCAGACTAAGTTTATGTAAGAGCCTGTTCACGCTGTTCACATGTTACGTATATAAGCTTCTGTCATTCAACCTGTGTAGGTTCTGATAAAAGTGTGTTGTAGACAATCATAGCTTTACCCAAACAAATTGAAACCGGATGTTAACATCCTTGAGTTACTTACGATCAGGAGAGATGTCGCTGTTATAGTTTACCCAGCCGACATCACTGAACATGTATGTTTCCTCAGTGTTGTCAATGATAACATCTAAACGTATGTACTTCAATTGAACACCATTCGTACCAATTTGCCACATATTGAGCTTATGTATCTGAAATATTATTTAACATCCTTTAAATTTGGACGATATATTGTTGTACCGCGAAGAGTAAAACGTTGACATTGAAGATCTTATTAGCGTTAGTGATCAGTAGAGGCTTTTAACAATAACACATTACACATATTCAAGACAACAAACCTGACAGATACAGAATGCGACTTTATATAATACTGTTTCAATGCAGTTGTGTATGAAACAACGATAATGACAACATGATTAACACAAGACGTCCTTTTGTACTGATTACTTAATTGTTAGTGTAATCTCTACGCTGTTCGGTGTGTGTGTGTGTGTGTGTGTGTATGTGGTATATATGAAACTTAAGTGAAAGGATGGCATTTCAAAAAGAAGGGTATCGCTTCTGAATTTGAAAACTATTATTCTATATGATATGTGTTATATATCTCTTGTCCACTGAGCTCAACGCATTCGTATCTCTCATCATTTAAATGAAACGCAGTAAAGTTTTCATAATCGGATAAAGTAAAATATTAGAAAGTGTATACAAATAAATCTAATACATAAGAAGTATTTTTAGTTCAAAACCTAACATTGGACTTGCTTAGCCCCGGTATTATATAGGTACCATTGAAGCATTTGGACTTGGGTAGTATTTTCTTGATGATGTAATTGGTGGTTTAGTTTAATGAAAGTCGTACGTGTAATGGTTTTCCCTCCTTGGTGAAGAACATTGTTAGTTTAGTACTACGACTGCGTTGGTGTAAGGATAAATTGACAAAATCATTCAAAAAAATAAACAAATAATTAAAGTCTTGCAGATTTATTGGAGTTTTCAATTAAAACGTGTCCAGTGTCTTATGGTGTTTTGCGTCTCATTCAACAGTAGTTTTGTTATATCACAGCGTGTCCTGGGTTATGTACTAGAAGTGCTAATAAGTTAATCCTGACACCGGCAATAAATCAGACCTTCCACTATTCATTCAGTCCAGAGCGCCCACTAGGATAACTACTACTGCCACATTGAATGTTTTTATTCTGGCATGATCCGACTTGCATTCGAAATCTTGTGCCCTTGAGGTAGAAGCTCAGACCGAGGAGGAAATTTGAATACCTTCTACTGCAAAATCGTGTGACACTGGGATATATTTGAAATGACATTGAAGCCACGTCGGGCGAATAGCGGTCTTTTTTTCTGTACAGTGTATACTCAAATGAGCCTGTCCGCAGAACCTAACATTTGACTTCTTTAACACAGGCATCAACAAGGAACCAGAGACGCATTTGGCATTTGGTAGCGTTTTCCTTATAAATTAAATTAATTAATGTAATTGATCGTTTGGTTTAAGTAAAGTCGGTGGTGTATGACCTAGCTGAGAATCGCGACCTGTCAACAGTCTCTCCGTGCATTAATTGTACGTAAACATACTATGGATACCTAACTGTATTTATTGATAAAACGTTAAAAGTGTAGCCCCACTAGTTGTACTTCAATGTAACTTTACATGATACCAAACTGGAGTGTCACCAAGCTAGATAATGTTCATTCCCTTGTGGGAAAAGGGAGGTGACGGTCGCTCTCAAGGTTATTGCAGTTTTGTATAACTATATGGATCAAAGCTTTACTGCAACGGTTTTTGTAATATGTGTTGCCAAATTCATCGCAGTGAAACTGTTGGTGATTAAAATCTGTGTACTAAGTGTCTGTGGTAACAGTGAGATACAATTCACCATTTATGTTCATGTATACAATAGAAAGTTTGAGCTTAAACTTTAACAAGACAGTTGCGAAGCTCGATAATAAGCAAAGTATGTAAACAGCTCATCGCTTTGAATTAAATAAGATTGTAAAACAAACCAGTTGTGCAGAGGCAGAGCGTAGGCCTCTCGTACCAAACGTCCCGGCTTCGAATCAGGTGATAAGCTGTTTCTGCC